>CM075859.1:95278276-95588276 GCA_037975125.1 Latrodectus hesperus | reverse complement strand
TCTTGAGTCATTTCAGCATACCTCATCACATGCTGCAAGAAACAAATGGTAAAATATGAACACAACACATTTATATGTTGTTTGAAATCTATATAGAAATATAATAAATCAAAGCACCTTATCTATTGTCAGATTTTGACATTTCACAATCTTTAATTTTTTTAAAAAAAAGGCAAAGCTGAACTAACTAGAAAGGTTAATACATTTTTATAAAAAATATTTATTTAGCTGAATTATAAAATATACCATTTTGCACAAGAATTAAAAAATGTCAACATTCTGCAAGAAATGGAAAGTTCTAAAAAAAATATCCATAAATGCATTAGTTTTTTTGTGAGGATATTAAAGTATGACTTCACTGTTTTTTTTTTTTTTTTAACTTTTGTACATTTATTCTAGCAGGAGATGGCTGACCAAAATTTTCTATTTCAAACTGAAAATTTTTTTCACACATCAAATAAAATCTTGAAAACTAGCTCTAAAGTAAAAACAAAAGATGAAAATTGTTACATTCAACAGGTGACACTTCTGAGAAGTGATATCTAATCAAGAAAAATGTAACAAACTATATATTGCAATATTCACTAATATTAATTGAGCAAATTGTATCTAAAATAAGAGATAATTAAAACTAATGGATTTGGAATAGTATGTTTATGGAATTCTTATTTACTGGCAAAGACTATCATTGTAGAAAAGGTGAAATTTACTCAACAAGATGTAAAATATTCCTTTCAGTTCTGAGTAGAACTTATGATTTTTTTTTTTTTTGCTACATTATTTGAACTATTTTTGAGCAAGATTTGAAGCACAAAGTCTACATGGTTATTATGCATAAATATTTGGTAATTGAATCAAATGTGTAATTGTTGTCAACTTCAAATAACATACCAGCCATTATTTTTTTAGAAAATAATTTAACCATTTGTATTTGGAAAAACCACTTTTATAAATATTGTAACATGTAAATGTGATTCTTGAAATGTAAAACATCAAAAAATAATAAAGGAAATATTTTTTCATTATTTATAAAATGTTATTTCTTTTTAATTTTTTAAATAGAAAATTAAATTATTAATATATATATATATATATACATATAGAGATAGATATGTTTATGTCATATAGAATGTATATTATAAAATGTATTATATATGAGTACCATTTAGTGCATTTGCAATTCAACATCAAATATTACAGGAACTTGATCAACATATTTAAATATGTTTAATTGACTCTACAATCACTTGGTGCAAAAGGTGATTCTAAAATAATCAAGTGATTCTAAATGATTAGACATTTGTGTTCAGTGTAAATATAGTTTTAATCAGATCAGGTCCTATAATGGATTCTGAATCATAAGATGCATGCATTTAGTCAAAGATGCATCTAAGGTAGTACTTGCGCTAAAAAGTTGAAATTTACAATCACTATAAGCTTATTACTTTATTTTTTATGTACAAAAAGCTAACTATTCATTTGAAAATTAATTGTATTATAACTAACAACTTCTAAAAAAATTTTAAGCATGGAATTATTTAGTCCATAAATATACACAATTTTTAGAAAAAAAAATCAATAATGACAAAAATTTAAAAATTTTTTCCATTTACAATAATTATTATTTAGATAAAATTATTTTTAAATTATAAATTTGCATTCATTACTAATAAAGTCTTAAATGCCTTAAAATTACAATTGAAACTCAGACAGAAAAACCAATTAAAACAACAATTCTTGTTTATCCTTTAAAATATTAATTTTAATTATTAAATCTTACTTTTATTTAATTTTAAAACTTAATATTAATTTCTAAAATAAAATAATTCACCATAATTTTCTCACAATATTTTCTTCATAGTCAACAACTCTTCGATTCACACAGACAACCATCCTTATCTTGGCTTTCACCTTCAAAGAAGGTTATAAATAAATAAGTCAATTTGCTCTTTCCCTATAGGGAACCATTTAAACAAAATTTTTCTTTCAGAAAAAATAAACAAAAAAAGATGTTTCCCACCATGTAATTTACTTGCCTAAAAAACATCTAAGTGATTTTTGCTGAGCTTCTATGCATGTTTTCAAAGCCATCAAACATGCATTTTTACCTCCCAAATTAAATAAAATATTTTTGCAAATATTACTTTCTCTAAAAATAAATTTATCGATTTTTCTCCACATTTTATTTTTATTAAAGTATACTTTAAAAATGTAATAAATTATAACTCTAGAAATACAAGATTTTTGATAAGTTACATAAAAATACAATATAATTCATTTAAAATATTTAATATAGAGTTTTTCCACTGTTAAATAACAAGCTAATAAAACTCTTTAATAAGATTTTAAAATATTTTCCATTCAAAATATATATTGGATGCATATTAATTTTGCAAATAATCTATCTTAGCAATATTAATTCTTAAAAAATATTTGTTACTGTAGTTTTTCCTGTATTTTTAATGGAAGGAAATTACACGTTTTGAACAAAACTGACAGCAAATTTAATTGGAAGCAACTGTAAAAGTTACAAGTATATATCTGAGCAAAAGTTATTTAATAATTAATTGAGTTTAATAAATTCCATAGTTGAAAGAATGAAATAATACAGAATCCCAAACAGTTTGATATAATTGTTAAGCAAAAATGAATTTGTGTAGTATGAGCACAAATAAGCAAAAAGAGATATGCTACGAGTCTACATGGAACTTGTGCATTTGGGCCTGGTGTAAGCTTTCCTACACCAGTGGTATAAGTAAAAACAACATATGCTATAAGTGACTATAGCATCAAATTTTGTATTTCTGATTGTCTATAATTACTTTTACACACAAGGTTTAATTCAACTAGATATTATAGGTCAAAACACACTCTGAACCACATCCTGATCAACAAACAAGTATCAAATCCATAAGCAGATGAATTCAAACCCACAATACTTACCTATAAATTTAATAAACATTTTTTGGGAGGGATGCCAGAGAATCTATTGGAGTCAAGTAATTTATTTGGGATATACATTGATGAATATAGCCCATTATCAAATTTTCTTTGAAAAGATATATTAAAGCAAACTTGTGTTACATTTTTTCTTAAATTAACAAATTTAAAAAATTTTCAGCTCCAAATTTATCATCATACAAAAATTAAATTACAAGACATTTTTGTACCTCAAACCACAAACTAAACAATTTTTAAAACAACTAAATTAAATTGTTTAAATTTTGATACTTGTAAACCAATATTTTTATATTGCTAGTTTCTTTTATTAAAATATATTAATTTTTTAATTTATTTACTGTTTAATACTTCTTTTATAAAAATTAAAAAAAAAATAAAATAAATATAAAAAAATCAGATTTGTTACTCTACAGTAACACTTTTATACTAGAGTAAATTTGTGTCATCCTGCATGTAATGAAATAAAATATTTTAAAAGTATTCATTTGGTATATGACAACATTTATAGTCAAAAAATAATTCAAATATATTAAATAAATTGACAAAGTTGTTAAATTTCAAGCGAAAATTGCATGTGACTACATATCAAATCCATAATATAAAATAAATTTTAAAAAAGAAAAATCTGCATAGAAAAATTTACGGATTGCACAACTGAATCCAAGAAGAATTTTTATTTTGTGTAATAAGTTAAAATTTGTCACAAAATGCATAATTGGGTAGAATAGATATTGTTGGTTATTTTTTTAAATATATTTTACAGAAAAAATTATATCAACTAAAACACTTATCTCAGAAATAATTTAAAAAAACTTGATTTTTTTAATTAATTTTATCATAATATCAAAAAATTTAATAAAATTTGAGTTAATTGTACAAATTCTAAAAGTGTATACATTGCAAAAAGTTTTTATTTTTATTGAATACAGATAAGAATAAACACCTGCTTTACAAAGCTCAGAATCTGTATTTCTTGTTCGTAGGGGATTTTCAGCTAAATCAACCAGAGGCAGTTGACTAACATTAATAGAATCTTTATCCTGTAAATCAAAATAATGAATTATTAATGAATATATAACAAATTTCACTAGGCATTTCAAGTTCTTTATGAATTTAATAACTTTTAAAACTTAAAAGAAAAAAGAGTCACTGTAGGATATTACAAGAGTAGAACAATATTCATATCCACAAAAATAATGGATAACATGGTTCTCAGGACAAAAACTTTTCTAAATCTTACAGAAGGTAGCTAATCTAAAGCCACTTGTAAAACATGAGGCCTCAAGTTCAACAAAAGCCATAACAGTTTCAAATAACTCAAAATACTGTTTACCAATTCAGATTTGCAGTGAATATATGAAATGAAGAGCAGAATGCTAATCATTCAACTTCTCAATTTTGAAATGTTGCAGTATAGAATTTAGGAATACCTACATTTTTTAAAAGTGAATGATAAAATTCAATAGGTGAGTTTAGCAAGGAAATTTGATAACTTTATAATAGAAGAACACAATGTTTTTTCATACCTAGATTATAAATGTATTCCTTTCATGCCAAAAAAAAAATACATTCTTGAAATATTCTTGTTTGATATCATTTCAAGTATCAAATATTTAATTAATAAAAAAAATAAAGATTTTTAAATTATTTTTTTATATTTCATGGTTTTTTATAACTTATAATCAAAACTATGATAATAATTTTATACGTGTGACTTGGCCTGTTAAGAATAAGAAAACATGGACACAGGAAATAGTTTTAAATTACAATTTATATCAAGGTTGTAAAACTGACAACGCATCCTTTACATCTTAAAAAAACTAGTAAATTTCTTATCTTTAGTTATTTGTTCAGTTGATAATTTTGAAAATTATTAAAATATAATATAAATCTCAAACATTTTGCTATGATGAATTAGTACTTTTAAATATATAAGAACTATATAGATAATATGAATATTCCTTATTTGAATAGAACAACTTCCAAATTTTTAAAAGAAAAGACAATTTTAATTTGCATTAGAAAAAATAATAAAATTTTAACACTTTCTATAATAAAAAAACAGTTGTTTTAAATTATTTTATTTCTGAGAAATTTAAGTGTAAATTTAACCTATAAGACTTTGTTGTCTGTGACAGCTTTTTTTTTTTTTAAATTTAGAGTTTTTTAAAAAAAGATAAAATTGTTTTCACAATTTTTTAATTGAGCTTCTCTATTGCTCTCTCCCATCACAATTAACTAGAATTTCTACATCTATTAGTAATGATAAAACTGAACCATCATTATCAATTTGAAATTAAAATTATCAATTTTTTTGCCACTCAATAATCACATTTTAGCTCACAAGAATTAAATTTGTCAAGGACTTTGTTTAGAATGATTTCCAAGCCATTATAACCATTCTTCCACTAATTAGAAATTAAACTGATAAACTTAAATTCAAAGTAGAAGCTGACCATTTATCTGAACTCTTGGTGCAGATGTTAACAAAAATTCAGTGAAAGATGTTTAAATTAATTTTTACACACACTGACAATAAAATATAATTTTAAGAATTTTGAAAATATTTCTAAAAATTTAAGATTTCCACATTATTGCTTTAAAATTTTGAAATTATAAAGATTTACTTTTAAAGCATTCAACAGAGAAAAATCTCTCTTTAAGGTAGAAATTTGATTCTCTTGCACAAAGCCACTCATAAGAACTAATACATTCTGCATTTCTTTCTGCACTTGCTTTCTGAAATCTGCTACTCGTTCATTGAAGAACGATTCTCATCTAATAGATCCGTGTAATGGATTTCGTTCGTCGTTTGAAAGCAGTCAACTCTCAATATAGTTGGCAGATCGAACAAGTTTTCAAATTTACGTTCGGAATGTTTCGCGTACTTCTCCCTGCAATTCTTCTTCACGCTCCAGCGACTTGACTATTGTTTGATAGACACGATTCCACAGTTCGAAAGAAGCCGGGAGGTACGGCAAATTTGATGATCCTTTCAAACAAGTACACGGGCAAGGATCGAAAAAGCTATAAGAATTTCCTACGTACTTTTCTTCTTCTAACTGCAATCATAATTAAAAGTAAAATCACCTTATCTGTTTCTCTTTTTGTACTAGAACTTTTTCTTGATTTCCGAGGCGAATCCTAGTTAGTTTACTTTCGTTTTTCGCTGCAAAAGATTGCTACGCTATTTTAAATAAAATATCATTAAAATTGTTAACCCAGGTTCACAGTTAATATAATAAATTTCTTCTTTAAATAAAACGATTTAATAAGAATTAGCAAATATAACAAAAAAACTCATAATCAAATTCAAATACAACCTCACCTTTCGGTTACATTCATTCATCTGTTAAACTGCTTACAAAACAAATCTCTGGCATTATTTGTGGTTTCGGTTGCAGTTAAAATCAAACTTAAATTATCGCTTTTGTGTTTTTCGATTCACTTCAAGGCGATGAGGCTCTCAGACAACTCTAACAGATCGAGTTGTCACAGGATGAGTTTTTCTGACATCAGTTAGGTTTTCTCCAGTATGATTTGGGCTATAACACAATGATGCGTAGTAGTACTGTTTACTGGGATAAGTTTCTAAACTTCTTGCCATTGGCCATTTAATTCTCTTTATATTATCAGTCCACACCTGCACAATATTACCTGCTATAGGAACAGGGAAATTATTTTTCTTCTTAAATTTTCACATAATTTTTCCCAAATATTTAACTCGAAATATGGAACGTAGATCCTTAGTAATTCGTAATTGGTGTGTTAAATGCTTTTTCAAAATTTTTCCACGTACGTGGCCGATTTGATCAAGGTCAGACACGTCATTGCTTTTGTTTTCTTACAAAAACATTACTGGTGTAATAGGATTCAAGTCATTTATATCGACAGAAATATAGATAATTTGTCTGGAGTTGAGGAATTTCCCCAACTACACAGAATAGTGGTAATTTCCTAATAATTTAGTGAAATTCTTCCAAAACGTTTTCTTAAAATCTGTTTTATTAGTCCCACTAAAAACTACCAAAAACCACTCCACCAAGGAGTTGCAGGTGATATAAACTTCCTAGTGATACGAGTGATTTCGCCTTTCAGTTTCTCTAGATTAACATATTTCAGCAGGTTTTCAAATACAACGAAATTAGTTCCATTATCCGAGTAAATAATCGAAGGTCACCCACGTCATGATGTGATTATTCTTAGAGCCAACATTAAGTTGTAAGTAGATACTGCAGTCAAAAGCTCTGAATGAACTGCGCGGTAAATAGCACATGTTATTAGGAGTATCCACACCTTCTGGTTTTCTTTAAGGTACAAAGGACCAGAAACATCTACTCCAACTACACGAAATAAAAAGCTTCCTTCACTCGATCTGCAGGTAATGGTCTCTCTGGAATATTTGTTGGTCTCTAACTAAATCTTTGTCATACAACGCATGTCTTAATCGCTTTCTTTATTTTTCGTCACTGCTCTTCAAAATTCAATAGTTTTTTTTTTAATCAGTAAATTATTAGACTTTTTTCCACATTATTGTTTGAAGGTAAAAGTAATGGAAGACTAAAATTTTCTTCATCAACTTTCAAGAAAATTTTGGTTTTAACCCTTAGGAGTCCTTCTGTATCCATTATAGTTTTTAAAGATTTAATTTTCTTGTCATTTACTCTAAAGAATTCACATTTTGGAATTTATTTATAATTATAAATTCGCCTTTTCTCAAGAATTCCTAAGAAAATAATTGTCCAGATTTTTTACGTCTAGACGTTTTGGTAATTTGGGAAAATCTGAAAATCCAACCTGTTACTCTTATTATTCTTTTAAATGATAATAATCGATTATAATATTCGTCCTTTATTTTATTCAAAGAAAATACCATAGTTTTCTTTATCTCAGAATTTACCACCTTTTAATTTGGAATCAACTTATAATCCGATTAGCTGTCTTTAGATTCCATCAGCCATGGCGGTTCCTTCTTCCTACCATTTTCCTTTGATGAGTATTTTCGCAGAACATACTCTAGAAGGCAGGTCGGCAGAGTATTGGATTCCTGGTATGTAGTTTCAGTGGCTAGCTTCAGATAAAACATCAATTTCTTTCACCTTATTGGTTACAAATATAACCCATGTGGACTTTTTCCTTTAACTAATATAATGTGTCCATTGAATCCGACCAATATACTGTCTCAACATCCTACAAATTCAAATAATATTTTTACCGATGTTAGTTTCTCACTAATATTGCAGGCGGGAAACTCCAGTCTCAGAATAGACACGCTCTTTAATCGTGATCTAGCATGTACTAACTGGTAAGCAACTTCATCATCTATTTTTGCTCTTAAGAAAATGCTGGTATCATAAGACAGATCTTAGTCGTCACAAAAAATATGTAATGTCAAATTTAAATGATAGATTTCTGTGAATTGAAATTTCTCATAAATCTGAGAGCTGGTTTCTCCAACTGTTAAAACTTTGAAGAATGTCATTAGGTAAATCAGTATTCCAAGAGGCTTGAATTTTCAAACAATCTTAGAGAAGCCCTTTCGGTATGAGAGTTACTGGGCACCTGAGCCCTATGGGGTCAAAAATCTTATGAACCAAGGATAAGATCTTCCGCTTAGTTATGCTTTTGTCATACGTGCTTATACCGTTAAAATTGCATGATAAAGTATCTTTATCAAAGTTACATGAAAGGCCTATAACAGAAATATTAGAGTTCTCAGAATCAGAAATCTGTAAATTTTGCTGAAAATCATTTCTTGAAGAATATTTACTATCTATTCAATCACGCAAATCAAATTTCGCAGACGCTATTAGCTTCTGAGACTCTGAACGGAAATATTCCAGCTATGTGAATGAATCAACGCTTCAACAATTATCCACATACATTGTCTTAGTTTTTTTTAGCCAAATCCTCCAAGTCTGCGGGCACGTTTTCCAAACGGTGGTTCAAAAAGGCAGTAAGCAAAAAAGGGCTGCATGAAGAACCGAAAACATCGCAATTATCCCTGTAAGTAACTAATTGGTGAGGGTCGCCATCTCTACACCATAAAAACTTTAAAAATTCCTTATAATTTTCATGTAGGCTAATCGCAAAAATACTTTGCTAATATCCACTGTTACCCCGATTTTACCTCATCTGAAACGATTTAAAATCGAAGGTATTAGCTCTGTCATATTTGGCCCCTTTTGGGAGAATTACGAGTTTTGGCCGACCCATCAAACAGGGGACGAATTTTGGTTGTTGAGTTTTACTTTGACGGGTCTTTGATGAAAGTAAAGTCCCGCGGTATCCGCAAAAATTGCACATTTGGATCGGGGTTAATTTGTTTAATAATGCCTCCTTTTCCCATTCATCAAATATATTCTGATAGAATTTTAACTTATTATTAGAATTAAGTGATTTCACGGTTTTACTAATCCTTTTATTGCCAGTTTTTCGACATCAGACAATGGCAAACGACTCTCTAACCCAACCAAGGTAAACATGCCTAACACCAACTGTTTTGATCTCTGGTTATTGCTTCTTGAAAATGTTTTAAAACAATTTCTTATGTTTCTGTTCGTTTTTCCCTTGTATCGCGGATACGCCAAGGAATCAAACTATCAGAGATCCGATATTTTAGCATAATCTACGTGTAAAGTCAATGGTAATGGAAAACTATTCAATGTGCTTTCTCGTACAGGGGTTTTCTCATAACCGTCTACCTAAACGTGTGCTTAGAGCCACTAACCTTTCTGATAAATGCTCTACATCCGCCGTAAGCAATTTACTGATTTGATCTGCAAAAGTGGAGCAGCGCACCTCATAATGGCAGCCTAGCTGGCACACGACAACAACAACAACATCTGCCTCAATGAATAAGTGGATTTCGTTTGGGTTCCTTTCGTACAAACAAGAATTTCCTCTTAATTCTACATCACTTGCAAAAATACCAATTTTTTAAAATTTACTTATACACTTAGCATCACTTATTTTAAGAATGGAAGCACAAATTTGCTCTTGGTCCATTACATCAAATTCGCAGCTATATATTTTTTTAATCACGGCTAATTAACACGATATCGCTTATGCTGTACAATATTTTCAATAACTTCAAAAAGTCGTGTGTTGTCACAGTTTCCTCTTCTTTGCATTTTAAACACATCATTCTTTCAATTTTACTCACAAGGATTGCAAATTTACTCACACAGGACTTTTGGCTACCAGTGTCAAAAATTATTCTCATTAATTGTTCTGAATTCTTATCATTAATATACACAATTAAAGTTTGTAAATAAATTTCATTTTTACAAGAATTATTAGTTAAAACACTCATTTCGATATGTTCGTTATTTTCAAAATCATCGGAATTATTATTCTTTAAATCATTATTAAAATAACACATTATTAAGGCATGTCGTTTAGAACAAATAGTGCAAACTACTTTCGAATAACACTGTCCCGACCTATTATTTACAATTAAACATCGAAAAACAAGCTCTTTCTTCTTTCAAAATATCCTTTTTTTCTCCTAACGATTAACTTAAAACAAATGTACAATTCAATGAGTCATGTGATTCATTACAAAATACGCAGGAAGTCCTTTTATTTTTATTTTGTTTCATTTCTGAGCTAAAGAAATCTGCCGTTGCATATTTTGTTTTTTCATCAATCGAACAAATATTGATTTTTCTACTAGAAGGAAAGTAACTTCTTTCCTCATACTGACGCCTGCTATTTTTCTGGAATTATTGTGATTGGTTAGATTTTATTCCCAAGGTCACTTAATGTATTCATCTGAATTCAGCGTTCTCTGCAACTGAATGTTTTACAGAAAAAAAAAATCAACAGCTTTTTTGTATCTGAGTGTACGTTTTCATTTTTATTATATTCTAACACTAGGCCTCGGGATGTTACTTTTATCAGCATAGGACACAATACGTTTCCATAATTTTCCGATTTTAATCCAAACGATTCTTAACTTCATATTTGTATCATGCAATCATCATAAAATTTTCTAAAAGTTCCAATGTCATTTGTATTTTTAAGCGGTTGCATTGCGCTCATATGTGTGTGAATAAGTAAATCTTTATTAGCAAATCTATCTTTTAATAATTCGATTGCGTAATCATAAGATGTATTTGGGATATTAAAAATCTCTTTACAGTATTTAGAGCGGACCTACCAAAATGAGCTTTAAGATAGCAAAATTTGCCTACTTTTTCTAGTGACTCATTACTATGTACCGCCGTCCCGAAACTATTCCAAAAAGTTGGCCATTGGTTAACGTCTTCTCATAATTTTGCAATACTGAGTTTTGGGAGTAGAATGCGTACTTTTTCTGCTACAGTTTCTTTTATTTCTCTTCTAGATAATTGAGGTTGTAAGTTTAAGCTTTCGACTGTAGATAGTTTCATTTGATTAATTTTCTTCTTTGCTCGAAATTTTGCAATGACTACCTTTTCTTTATACTCTTGTGATTTTACAAATTCGTCCAGAGAGTCATCCTCTTTAAAAAATGGTTCCAATTCATTATCTACACAACATAAAGAATCAAATTTGTTAGTTAATACTTCGATTAATTCTTCTAAATCACTGACATCTTTATCTTCCGTTTTGAAAGCTCGTTATCTAATTTAATCAGTGAATGAGTAACACTTATTCTTGGTGATGTTCTTTTTCTCTTTAACAATTTAATTTTCTCATGTGATGACATTTTTGTTTTCATTAAAGAGTTCTACTAATACACAATCTTTTTAAAGAAAAATGAACTAGTCTTCACATTTGCACGGATGCCATGACAAAAAAATGAGTTTCCTACGCACTTTTCTTCTAATAAAAATTGCAATCTCAATTAAAGGTAAAATCACCTTACCTATTTCTCTTTTTGTGCTGCAATTTTTATTGATTTCCATCTTACTTTACTTTCGTTTTCCACCCGCAAGATTGTTAAATATTAAAAATTTTGAGTACTCTCTTTTGTTCATTATTTTTCATTAACGGAAGGGTTCCTGTCATCTCATTAAGTCCTTTTACATTCGATTTTTTCTGTTTCATCCACTGGAACAATTCGAGTCTAAATAATGTATTAAGCATTTAAGAGCTTGCAATTATATACTTAACCTAATTTATTCATTTCTTTAAATGAACAAAATTTTAATAAATTTTCCTTTTCTTAAATTTTTCACAAAAAGTATTTTTTTTTTTGCATTCAAGGATATGCTGCTGTTCACTAAGAACCTAATGTAGATGAAAGTATCAGGTTTGTTTTTTAGCTTTAAGCATCCTTATTTCGTCATCATTTTGTGGATTGTCTAATGACTTAAGGCTGTTGCAATGTACTTATGTCCACCGCGTAAACTATAATCAAGGAAGACTTTGGATATGGAGGGGGTCGTATTCACGGGCCGCAAGATAAAAGCCAGAAAGAAAAAAAATTATCTATTCCGACAGACATGCATGTAGATGGCTGAACCACTAGATAAATCGCCCGTTGCTCAATAGTGTCTGGGATCGAACACGTGATTTTTCAATCGGAAGAACGATGTCACACCACTAAGCCATGGTGAGCCTGTTGTTTTTGTTGTATAATGCATTGCTACTAAGATTTCAACCATTCAGCAGTTTCAGAGGGGGGTTGGTTTGGTTTGGTTTGGTTTGTTTGTCGCTCAACGGTCATTTTTTGCACACTAGTGCTAATTAGACCAGGACCTACATTTAAAGTGGATTCCGAACCACTACAAACATCCATGCCCAAGATGGGATTCGAACCCACGAACTGTTGAACCGAAGGCAAGAGCGCTAACCATTCGGCTGCCAGCTCGGCATTGAGAGGGGGGAGTGAGCGCCCTTTATATAAAGAGGTCTCCATCATTGTCTCGAAAGAGGGTCTTTTCAATGTAAAAGCCAGGACCCATCAGAAGACTCGCAGATTTTGCCTGCCACCCTCAGAGGTATCATTTTACATGGGATCATGACATATTTAACATGCCCCAGCCGACATCGGAGTACAACGGATCTTCGATTGAGTCGGGATTCAAACCGTCCATCTTCCGATAACGAACGCCTTATCCAATTGTTATCGAACGACTTATTCGAAAACTTTGAGCTTTATTCATTAGAATTTCAAATTTTATTTGCAATGATATCATTTATAATAATACTGTTGATTTCTGTTAAACCCATTGATCTTAAATGAACACGTAATAAAAGAAAAACTTAACTTCATTTGCCTGTAATTTAATATATACGAAACACTTCATAGCGCTTTCCATCTTTCTTAACAGTGAGACGAGAAGACATCAAAACAATCAACAATAGGATGCTAATACTAAAATCACAGTTTTACTTTAAAACGCCATCCTTTCAAGCTCAATACAAATGAGCTTGCCAATATAGCTTGGTGGTAGAAATGAATTTTGATAATCTTCCGAATATTTTATATGAATTGAAATAATTATAAAATCCGCGAAACATGTATTCTAAGCCCCAGATTGCATCATCAAATATCGCCAAATGGGTGCTTTTTGTACAAAATAAAGCACACACACACATTCCTGTAGTTTCCACCTCATCCTAAATTTGCTTCTTTTCACCAAATCTTGCAAAGTTCACTTTAAGTGAAGGCTATTTTGGACATTTGCACATTATTTTTTACATTTTTTCCTGACCGGTAATATAATTAATGATATTACCGTTCATTATTAAATTCCTTTTTTTCACATTCAGAATGCTATAGATGCCGTGCTGAAAAGTTTTAATTTTCTTCAATTTATTTTATTCTTCCCCCATTGCAGTAAGTTTTCTTTCAAAATTTATAGTTACAGATATAAATGTGCAAAAATTTTAATTCTCTATCTAGGTTATGAAACGTGTTATTAAAATTTAGTACATTATTGTTTTCTTTCTTGTTTATGAATATTTCAAATTATCTAAAAATTATTTTCGCCCTTATTTTTTTTAAATCAAAAGAATTGACTATATTGCTCGCTTTATTGACTTTTATTTTATTAAAACTTTGATTATATAATGCAGTTCATTTGGAGCTGAAATGAATTCAAAATTGATCAGACTTTGCTTAAAAGGTTATTTAAACTTTCTTCTTTTGGGCGCTCCGTGGCTGAGTGGTCTAAAGCATCACCGCTAATCGCTTGAGAGCGTAGGAGTGTGGGTTCGATTCCCACCATGGCCCTGGGTGTTTTCTTCGTTATTCTTCTGTGGTTGTACATCTGTCATTGTGCTATTTGTCCTATTATTGACGAAGACTTACAAGCGGATCTCAAGCATACAAGCCTGAATATATGTAATGTAATAAAATAAATAGCTTTCTTCGAGTAAATATTCTGAATAATTTTAATACACTTTAATAGATCTGAATAAAGTGTTCATGAAAAGAATGGATTTCTTTTAAAACAAGTTCCCTTTAAGTTAAGTTTTAAATAACTGGATGAAATTGTCTGCTTTTTTAAGCAGACAATTTCATCCAGTAAAAAGCGAGAGTAACTTCTCGACTAGTTTTCGGAATTTACATGAGTGTAGACAATATTTAATTCGAATTAAAACGAATTAATTAATTAAAGGGTTGAATTTAAAATCTTGTTTTCCTTGACATGATTCATTTCTTGAAACAAATGAAGCAAGAAACATTAGAATTTGGAAACACTTTATAATTTTAAATTGAAGTAAATTAAATGAATTACATAATTTCTTTTGAAAGTCACTTCCTCTTAATATTTCTTATTGAAATAAATTTTTTGATTTTAACGTTTGATTAGTTTTCATACACTCGGTACTTTTTCTTACTTTATAAATATTTCCTTTTTTTCTCATCGCGAAATCTAATCGAACCAAAGATTAGGTAGGAAGTTTCCAAAGCCACAAAGGTAGAAGAAATTTTACACACACTTTGCCATTGGTTTCTGCAAAAGGTTTTTCTTCCATGCAGGCCATATTATCGTGTTGTATGGAATAAACATCGTCAATTCCAGCATGTAACCGCTTGATTTACAATGAGCTAGAAGCTGAATGAATAATAATTTGGTCTTCAGTTTAGGTGTTCATTGGTTCGATTCTTTTACAGAAAGAGATAGCTTTTTAAAACTCATATTAAACACCAGTCCTTAATTTAACTAATCCTCGAGTGCAAAACGCTGCTATTGAGCGACAAACTCAACTGATAGAATACCTCGCAAAATTTGAAAAGGCACACCAAATTACCCTTTGCTTATCAGTAGTTGAATCGAACCCGTGATCAAAGAATGTGATACTATTAAGTTATAGTAAGTCTTTTTTTGTTTTACTATTTGTTACATCGGTATATAGCTAGATTATAGTAGCTTGTTACAGGTTTCACGAATCGAGCTGATTGATGAATGGCTGACGCGTTGTGGCCTTCAGTTAAACAGTTGGTAGGTTCAAATCTCACCTCAGACTTGGATGTTTGTAGGGCATCAGAATACCCTTATAATTGAAGCTCGTGGTCTAATTATACCCAAGTGCAAAAAGTAACCGGTTTGAAAAAAAAACTCTTGCCTTCAGTTCAACAGGTTATGAGTTTGATCCTCAGAACATTCATGTACTTCGGGGTTTATTTTATATTGTACATCCCTTGACTGACTTGATGACTGATTGGTTAGCATTCCTAACTCTTAGATAGTGGGTTCCGGGTTCGAAACCCGGTTCGGGCATAGATGTTTCTTTCTCTGTGTTTCTCTGTTCTTGCTGCTGAGGCGATGCATAAATGTAGCCCACCCTATAAACGGGTTTGTGGTGGAATGGCGTAGGTAATGCTACCCTCCTCCTAGAACATACAAAATAGGAAGGCCATGGCTGCACTGTTTTTAGATGTAGCCATGGCATTTGACAAAGAATGGATTAATGGTCTAAGTTATAAACTTGTCAAACTAAAATTCCCAGCTAATTACATTAAATTACTAAATTCCTACCTGAATGATAGATGCTTTCAAATAAAAATCAATAACTCATTATCTGAAATGCACTTCATCAAAAGTGGAGTCCCTCAGGGATCTATTCTAGGCCCTACCTTATTTAACATATATATTTCAGACCTCCCCAACTGTAACAATATACAAAGGTTCATTTTCGCGGATGATACCGCCATCATGTCCAGTGGAAGTACAAATGACGTGGCAACGCAACCATTGCGTACATACATTCCTCTCCTAGAAAAATGGTTAGTGGACTGGAAAATTAAAATCAACACCGATAAATGTGTCGCTTTACTATTTGGAATAAAAAGGAAAAAACCAATAGAGCTAACCCTTCAAAATAAAAATATCCCTTTGTCAAACAAGGTAAAGTACTTAGGGGTAATAATGGATAGTAAGATGACTTGGCTAGCCCCTGTCGAAGAAATTATCAAAAAAATCAAGCAAGCTCAAGCTCTTATTTACCTCCTGATTGATAGGAAATCAAAAATGAGTATACAACATAAAATACTAATATATAAGACTATTATAAGACCAATAGCTACGTATGCAGCACCTGTGTGGGGCTATGCTGCCAAAAGGTATATGTGCCGCATTCAATCACTCGAAAACAAAATTATCAGGATGATTACCAATTCCCCCATTTATTTTAGAAACAAAAATATCTTCGATGAGTTCGATATTGAAACATTTACAGAGCACATAATTAAACTGGCCGAAAAATTTTACTCCAACCTAACTAATGTACAGAACCCTCTGATCCAAAACCAACCCAGCTATAATATAAATAACCCAACAAATAGAAGAAGGCCCCATGCAATTTTAAGAAACACAGCAACATAATTTTATAACTTCATAATTTAAACCCTCCGCATGCAGGCATTTTGTATCTCTCCAGTGATTGATAATAGGAAGAAGCGCTCAGCTTCCCTCTCCTCACAAACTCTCCAGTGCAGACATTGATTGATTGGGAGAAAGAGCCTCACTTCCCATGCTAAACGGGACAAACTGGTGTCAATATAGGTGACTTAATAAGAAAGTTGTAAAAGGATGAACAAAACCCTAATGGGGATAGAAAAAAATGTATAAATAAATAAATAAATAAAATAAAGTGAAATAAATAAATATACAAGTGTATTGAGTGCAAATTTAAGCTATACTTTAACTACTAACATTATATACTATTTGTCTCTATATAGTAATAAACAGTAAGCCTATCATATCCATTTAGATGTAAATTGCACCTGATCTTTATATGTGAATTGTATTTATGCAGACTTATAAAGAATTGTTGTAAATAAGATGATACTAACGTGCATCATATGTATTAAAAATTTGTGCATCTGTAAATACTTGTATCAACATGTAAATACCTAACATTGTAACCAAGAAAAAGATCTCTGTATATAAATCTAGTATTATGTAAACAAGACAAACTCTAATGTTAACCTATATTTCTATGTATTACTCCATGATGTAAAAGACCTTTTTGTTTTAACAATAAACTAGGTGCTCCCGGTGCTGGACTGACTTTTCCTCGGATTCTCAGGTAATTGTATATGATAGTCGAGAAACTACAAAATCAACCATTAGACAAATTCACATGAGATTTAAATTGAACTGATTGTTATACTTGCTTGTGTAAATGACTTATTGCCATGGCCATATGATGAAAATACTGGTTTGACCCGCACCAAGATTGTTCGATTCCCCCACCCCCTTCATTAAACTTAAAATTAAATAATATTTAAACGTAAATAAATTATTAAATTAATCTGATTAAGCTAAATTTTAACTTTAAAAATTAAAATTCTTCATGTTTATATTTTCTTAACTACCTTTAAGACTAACATGAAAGATATTTAAAATAATTTAAAATTAAATTGGAGTGCAATGGCACAGGAACTCCGCCGCAAAGGCAAACCCCTCGTCCTACCCTCCTCCGTGACTTGGTTCACAGGTGCTCACTGGGTAACGATAAATGAATAGCAGTTTCCGGCCTTGTTGTGGCGAAGGGTTAGTCACCCTGTGCCCACCGTGTTTAGAAAAGCATTGTACATCAATGTCCAGTAAATCTTGGATTAAGAAACTAGATTGAAAGTGCGTGTTGTGTGTAATCTATGGCTACAATCGAGAAATCTTTTTATGACGCACTTCATGCCAATGCAACATAGAAGCAGAAAAATAATGCAGAATTAAATCTGCAGAAACTATTTTAAAAAAGAATAAATAGTGACTCACAATGCGACATTGCACACAATTTTAGCTATATATACACTCTTAAAGTAAAACTTTTATCTTTAAAGATGTTAACTGCACACATCAGGCAATCCATTAGCAAAATGCCGTTGTTAGGCATTTAAGATCCAGAGCTGTTTTGGTCACAATGCTGCTTTTTGGGAAGATTTTTGTTAAATAATATTTAAGAATCTTAATATTTTTCTTAAATAATACTTAATACTTAAATAATACTCAACCGTACTTAAGGGTCTCAATGGTAAAAAATTCCAAGCACCCACACTAACAGAAGTGTGTGCACAAATCAGAACGGTAACATTTCCCATCATTGAACAATGGCCAGGATTGAACCAGTGACCTTCCATTGCAAGTGACACTATTTTACCAAGATATTTCTTATATATCATCTTATTTTAAGTTTATTATATACAATGGAAATATTCTATAAATATTGCAAAGACAGTGAAGCCATTTGTAGCGAGAATTTATACGAAGCTTGTTTTTTTTTTTCAAAGAATCATTCAAAGTAAATCCAATTCTGCTTTTTTTAAAATCAAACAAATGTTGAGGCTGAATTTTATGATAGGATGCATTTTTGTATCATATCATAAGGGCTTTTTAATGAAAAAATTACATATATATGAATTAAATGCTTTTATTTTTTTGTACAATAGATTCCCAAGAGTGTTTGAAAATATGCATGTTAGAGAACATTTCACTAAAATAATAATCATGTCAGTAAAATTGAAAAAATGAATTTTATATTTTTAAAGATTGAATTTTCTATATATAAAGCCAGAAAAAAAGAGAGGTAGACTGTGTATGTTATAGATGTCGAGACCAAAGTTAAGTTGCGTGTCTCACACTTTCAGTATTGACTCAATCACTCTATGAATGGAAAAATAAAACACAAGAGTCTGAATTGTTTCCTGTCCAGACATTCTGAAACGCACATTCAATTTAATTTTCCTTTAGTGCTTAACTTCTTTTAATACGTTTTAAAATACATGTCAAATGAAAAATCTTCTCTTTTATAAATAAATCATTTGAAAAACTCACTATCAAATTAATATTTTTTTTTGTAAACCCGGGAGGAGAGCTCACATTTGGTGATATTTCTTCCCTGGGGAAAACTGAATTCAATAAGCTTATGAAAATTCCTCCCAACCATCCATGGTACTTCGCCAAAAGACTGGACTTCAATCTTAGACCAAGATCTTATCAAACTGCCTTTTCCCGCTATCTGAGTGGGCACACGAGAGGAATCACCTTTCAGCAGGGGCAAAGGACATTTCCAGACTGTCCTTGGTGTTCCGTCAACATGGCCTCCCCTGGACATAGCTTAACCTGCCTAAATTTTAAAAAAGACGATGTCCTTCGGGACCCATGCTATTGAAGTGATATGCCTAAATGAAAAGCAAATTATAATTCTGCTAATAAATAATTAATTAGGTGGTATTAGGAAGAAAATATTCAATATTTTGTCCTTTTTTATAAAGTATTATCAATCAATAAAATATAAATTTAAAGTATATCAGATTCATATTCAGGATAAAATGTTTTTCTCAATAATTTTGCGTGGAATGATTTCTCTTATTTTTCAGTTTTTGCAGCGGTCTGCCTGCATCTTTCCTACAACTCTCATCGCAATTAAGTACCTTTCGTTATATATTTTTTTGCAAAGTTTGCAGTTTTACATGCAAAAAATCATACAAAGTAAAGAGAGACTGCAATTCTGATATTGAAGCATCGTTGCTTTCATTGTTCTGTTTATGTTGTTCATTGCACTATTTGATGACACGTGTCCAAAAGTAAAATTCATCGTATTATGGCTTTGAGACAATTTGTAACGTTACTGGTTTCGATCACGTATACCGTCTCAATACACGTATGGTTTGATGATTTAGCTGTTCGCAGGCATCTTCATACAACTTGCTTCGGAAACAAATATCATTAGTTAATTCCCTTTGATGTTGGCGGTTTTACACATGTAAATAAATACTATTCAAATTAACCACAAAAGTCGGACTTCCGGTATCTAAGAATCATTAGATTATTCACACTATTCTGTTTTATTTCACTGTAATGTTAGATTACACATATCCAGTAGCGGATTATGACAATGAGGTATCAGTTTGTAACGTAGTAGTTTCTGTGTTCGATATCTTATGCTGCTGCAGCTTTCGTAAAATTTGGATATTTTACCACTCGGGAGCATGTTTCATATAAACCACTTCGGAAATAAATATAGTTTTTTTTTAATATTTTCTCTTTGAGCTTTTACATGAAAATAAATTCTAATTAAAATAATCACCAGAAGACGCATATTTCATTTTTTAAGCATCTCTCACCTTATTACCGTATTTTGTTTGATTTCTCTACATCGTTCGATTGCAAATGTTTCACCGTAAGATTCAGCATATTACGGTGATAATAAGTTAAGTAGCAGTTTATGGGTACGATCCCGTATACCATTGCATAAGATTGAGCGATTTTGCCACTTGCACATACGATTTTCATAGAACTTTTACTGGGCACAATTATATAGATTTTATTAAATTCCTTTGAGGTTTTCTTGTTTTGGATGTAAATGATTATCTCTCAAAATAGTTACCAGAAGTCGCCTTCTTGATGTTTAAGCATCGTTTGTGCCTGTTTGTTCAATTCTGTTGGATTTCACTATATGCTTTGATGACACTCGTCTCACAGTAAGACTCGTCGCATTATGTTGGTGAGACTTTAGTTTGTGGCATGAAAGTTTCTGTGTTCGATATCATATACCTTTGCAATAATCGTAGGATATGTCGACTTTGCTGCTTGCATGCATCTACTAAGATAAAAATTTATGAGAAGATTTAACGAAAATTAAAAAGTAATGGTAGAAATAATTTTAATTAAATTTTCCTTGTAAACTATTTCTACCAACATCACTTCTGTGTCACTCAGGACAATTGCCCCAGCTAGTCATGGCAGCCACTGCATATTGTTTCGATACTCTGGCATTTTGCGATTGGGAAAGAAAGGGGGCTTTCTTGCAAGAACCATTGACACAATCAGCTTGCAAATAGTTGCAATATCTTCTTAAAATGCTTATTTTAGGAAGTTTTTATCCATACAGATTATAAACGTTATCCTTCTTACTTGCTTCTATGTGATGCGTCGAAATGGGGACCATTTGCGTAGAGCACGCATGTTGAAAATGTTATATAAATTTCGAGTTGAATGAATCCCGCGTATCTATGGTCCAAGATTCTGATTTCAATGGCAACCTGTAGACTTTTTTCTTTAAAGCGGGTTTGGTGAATTTTAAAGGAATATTTACAAAATATTGCCCAAAAGTATATTACAAATGGTTGTTTTGTTTCATTGGGATGAATAGAAAATTTTCTTAAAAATGATATATATAAATTAATTTATAATTAAATCTTTAAACTATTAAAATACATTTTTCCAAGTCAGTTTGCTTAAAATGTTTCTACAACCTTAGAAAAGGACAAACAGGTTTAAAAACAAGTATCATCGAAATTATCAGATGCTTTGTAAAGTAATTAAAAATCATTCTTAAAAGAATCTTTGAAAAATGTGTGCAAAAACAATGATAAACCTTGGTAAGAGGAGACCATTTTTTTAATTGGGTTCGCGGATGGCTTTTTCTTTTCATGAATCATAACCATGTAGGACTCATTTATATTTTCCTAGTTTTCCAAATTCTTCTCAAGGAAACTACTTTTTATAAAGAAATATGTTCGAGGTATGAATGGATTTCTTTCTTGAGAAAGAAGATCCTGCCTTCAAAGACGCCGGACTCTTGCACTGCCATACCATAGATTGCTTCCAGATATAATATTGCTTGGTAGGATACCATGTTGCCACCTTATTGTCATCAGTCACAAGATCACCAAATCATATTGTCATCACCATTTTATCACCACAATATTGTAACTGCATAGTCAGCATCATATTTTCAACACAAACATGTTGCTATGCTGGTGTCAGTCACCTTAGAATCAAGAGAACCTTTTTGCCATTTTTTTTTATCCGTGAGCCTTATCCCTCATCCACGGCTGGCTTTCTGGATTAAAACATGTCTTTTACCAGCTTCTAAAATTCTCATCTAATATTATTGAAAACGATAAATCAATAGTTTTTAAAAAAATCTTTCAAGTCGAAAAATTTTGTGAAATATTGATTATATTCACGTATTTAAATCTCAAAATGTTCTTAAATGTTTATAATTTTCTTTATTATTCAATATTAATTAATTTTTATCACATGAATAAAATATAAGCAAATTCATGTATTTTTATCAAAATTATGGACTTTTGACACCGCTTAATAGACAGCCTAACAACCGAAAATAGTTGAAAAATTCACTTTAGCGTTCACACACCGTATATTGCCTTTCGGGAGAAATTTTAGTAGAAGACGAACCCCCTATTCAGGTGTCGCGAGGAAAAAAAAATCCAAACCCCCAAACGACAGACATGATTGCAGAATTTCAAAATCCATATTACGTTATCATCAGTGGTTTAAATCGAACCGAAGACTTCGAAGAGCGATCATCTACAGCCGGGCCAGAGTAATTTCTCTCGTAAAGACCCATCCGCAATAACTGTCGTTTTCTATTTTTCTATATAATCTGTTGTGCACTACAAGAACAGTGTCACTTGGTTGTTAAGGACAGGAACCAGATATTTTGGCAGGTTTTGCACTGGCTCCAAAACAACACATCTTGAAGAATTGGATACTTAATTTAGAAAATAAGGGATGTTTAATCAAATAATATTGCTACCTAGCCAACACTTGGGCTTCGCCAGTCAGATGGAAACTGATGAAAGGGACTCTTCTTTATTTAGGATCAGAATATGTCCCCTGTATTTCACCACTTACCGCCGAAGTATCATTTTACTGGGAAGACATTGCTACCAAGACCTACTGACTGTTCCTCAGCTGCCTTTAATGAACATGATGGATCTTCTATTAAGTTCGGTTATAAATTCACTACTTTCCAATGATGAGACCGGGACACCATCCAACTAGGCCAGGGATGGCGAACCAATGACACGCGTGCCACAAGTGGCACGTTTGAAAATTTTGATGGCATGCAACAAAATATTTTATAAGTTATCTTTTTTAATAGAAATGTGTGAATTAAAAATTATTAATCTTCACTTAATTTATAATTTATGATATAAATTTGTAGTACTGAATACCTATCTTAGTATGTTAACTAGAACCATCAAATTATAAATTTTATTATTAAAATATGGCATGAATTCTCTCGAAGTATATAAAGATGCACATTAGATAAAATTTTTTGCGTATCCAGTTTCGCCTTCTAATGTTATTGCATGTTGTTGCCTTCGCAACGCTCGAATCAGACGACAGACTGCATGAGTCAGTTTTAGTAAATTGTCATCTTTGAAACTTCAGTGACTTGTTAAAAAATATAACCGTTAATTGTAAATATATTTAGTGTTATTCTTAGGTAAATATTTTTACATATTATTTCCCATTTTATATATTCTGCATTCGTTTGCAAGAACATATTGCTTCACGACTGAAGTTTTAACCTGTAACAACCTTAAGGTATTAAAAGTTATTAAACTTAAAATTTATTTTGCTTATTTTTGAAAAATAAAATGTGTTAATATTATGAGAAATTAATTTATCATTAAATCAGTGTAAAATATAGAAACAGTTATTAAAATTACCTTGAATTAATATATTATTTATTATTTTCTTGTGTTAGTAATATTTTTAGTACTTTAATATGTGACGAAATAAGTTCTTGCAAACGAATGCTGAATAAATAATTTATTTTATAACAATATTATTGAAATATACATTTTTTAGAATTTCTCATTATGGCTAGTTGAATGAAGGAATCGAAATTATCCGAAACATGTCGTAGCCGAGAATTTCAAGCTTGGTGGACCAATAGATACGGTATGATTGTAAAGGACACTAAAGCAATTTGTATTTTATGTTCTAAAACTGTAGACTGTAGAATATATTCAATAAAGCGGTATTATGAAACCAACCATAAATTTCTTCTCGATCGAAGTGTAGAAGAGCAAAAGGAGTATGTATCACGTACTTAAAAAAATAAAAATGCTCAGACTACTTCTTTAATGAAATATATTGGAACTCAGTCAAACACCACTGCTGCAAGTTATCAAGTTTGGAAAGCTATTGCTGAATACGCGAAACCTTTTTAATGAAGGCGAATTTTTAAAGGATGCTTGGCTGCAATGTGCACCATACTTATTCGATGATTTCGAAAATAAAGAAAAATTATTCAAATTAAAGATATGCCGATAGCTAGGAATACAGTGAAGGAGAGAGTTTTGGGCATGGAGAAAAATGTAAATTTTCAACAAAACATTCATATAATGTCTTGTGATTTTATATCCATTTGCCTTGACGAGTCTACCGATGTAACAGGCTCTGCTCGCTTAGCAATTTTTGGTACGTTATTTTGTTCAAAACAATACTAAAGAAGAGTTAATAAGTTTATCAATATTAACAACAACAACAACAAAAATATTCGACATTTGTAATGCAGCTATATGTGCATTGGAAAAAGAGAAATGTGTATTAAAATTGTGTCAGTTACAGTTGACGGTGGCCGCTGCTTAACTGGACGGGAAAATGGATTTACAAATTCATTTACAAAACGTATTGGACAAACACAATTCTTGATTTTTCATTGCATTATTCACCAACAAGCGTTATGTGCCAAAACAGGTTTAAAAATGTTTGATGATATTTTGAGTTTTGTAACAAAATTAATCAATTTTATATCAGCACGAGCACTAAATAAAAGAAAATTTCAAGAATTTAAGCGAAGTAAATTCGTCGTAACAATAGCTTACGTTTATACAATAATGTACACTGGTTAAGCCTCGGAAATGTTATGTAAAGATTTGTAGATTGTTTGGAGGAAATAAGGTTATTTCTAAATAATGAGAACATTATTGGCCAAAACAATCAATTATTGGATGTAGAATGGCTACCAAAGTTATATTTTTTCACTGATTTCTTCTCTCACTTAAATGAATTAAATATAAAACTACAAGGTGTTAATAAAACAGTCATTATAATGTTTGACTTAATCAAAGGTTCGAAGTCAAATTACAGATTTTTAATCGTGATATTCTTTCAAATTCATATAAATATTTTTCGAACACAAAAAAATTTTTTTTGAAAGAATGTCAAGAAAATCAAAATTAAGAGATATTAACGAATGAATTTTCAATGGTAATTCAATCCCTGATTCAGGAATTTTCTGCAAGACTTACGCAGTTTAAAGAATTTGAAGAAACTTTAAAATTTATTTTATATCCTGATACAATACCATTTGAAAGATTAAATTTCAAAGTCCTTGAGTGTTTAAATTTTAATGAATTAGAAATGGAATTAGTTGAATTTCAGCCAAGTACCATATGAAATCAAAAATTTGTTGATTTAAGAAATGACTTTGGAGAAAAAAAATAAATAAAATTGCAGAAGATGAAATTTTAACTACGTGGAATTCAATTCCTGACATGTTTAATTGTTTAAAAATATTAGCAAAGGCAATTTTATCGATATTTTCATCGACGTGGGCTTGTGAATCTCTATTTTCAGAATTAAATTTTATGAAAAATAAATATAGGAATAGAATGACGGATGAGAGAGTCGAGCGCTCTGCATGCTTACTGTTGAAATTAACTAAATATGAACCAGATATTAAATCTGTATCATCTTGTGTACAGCAGAAAAAATCACATTAAAAACAATTGTCTTTAACGTGAATTTTGTTTCTTATTACTTTTTGTAAAACATAAATTAAAAAAAAACTGCTTAACAAATAAGAATTGCTTTTATTTGTTTATTTAATTATACCCCTTAAGTTTCCCCACGCTAACAATTCGAATGAAATTTTATTGTGGCACGTTACCTATTTAAAAAAGAATTTTTATAACTTTGTGGCACGAACATCAAAAAAGGTTCGCATCCCTGAACTAGGCCACCGCTTCTTGTACCCCTTTCCTATGTTTCAAGGCAAAAATGTTAACAGTGTTTTGTTTGCGCGCCCTTAAAATCTATAAATATTTTGTGGTTGAAAGAGTAGATAAAAAAATATATGAAAACGATACTAAGATTCAAAACTATTGAAATTATTTTCATAGATTTAACGTCATTATGTATCGACACAATTAAGTAGAATATTCTATTAAACATTTATTATTTCCGCTGATGTCGATCAAAGAATTTCAGAAAAGTTTTAATTTTAAACTCTTCTTCAAATAATTGCCTACCAAAATGATCAGATGTTTGCGCATGAAGCTTGAGAACAGCCATCGAGTGTTTTTTTACGCCATTCTGCCCAAATAATGTCTCCATTTCTACGCAACTTTTTCTAAATTGGATATGCTTTGAAATCTTGTATAAGTGGACATTTAATAAATTTCATGTTCAAAAACTATTTGAAACACGAAATCAATTTTATTCTTAATGTCACAGAGGCAAAGGGCTGGAAAGAGAAATCAATTTTGAAATAAATTGCTGCCAGTATCAATATAATTAGTAATGTTTTAGCAGTTCCTCATGGTATATTTAAAAATACATCTCTAATCTCATCATTAACACTTTGCGCATTGTTTGATTTTAAATACTTAATTTTACCCAAGCGTTTCACTAAACACAAGTGTTCACATGAATAGTTGTTACAATTGTTGAATCGTGATTGATGCTGTTTTGCGGTTTCCCGTTGACTTCCCTCCCCTCCCACTTTCAGCTCATCGCGTTTTTTTTAATTGAAAACGAAGTAGCTGTAAAGGTGGAGAATATGACGTCATACTGGTAGCCTTGTGTCTTTAATTCCAGCTGTACTTGGCACGTATTCTGAAGTTCGCACGTATTCGTTGTTTCCCTTGATTTCCATTCTTCCGCAATTGGATTTCAAGTACTCGTTGCACTACTCAGTGATTGAGAGATTTATAACTTTGATTTTGGACGTCAATCATCAAGGCACAGGAAAAATACAAGTTGCAATAGAAATATATAGAAATGCAAGAAATGAATAAAAGTAGGCAAAAAAAAGAAAAAACTAAATTAACATTGACGAAATATTTCAATTCAATAGCATATCAATATATATATAATTACTACGAAATTCCAAAACAATTTTGAAAAAAAAGGTGAAGTATATCAATCCGCATGAAATAATCACTCAGAAAGGGGCAATTTCACGATATAATAATTGGTAGAGAAAGTAATCCAGAGAGCTCTCAATTTCTACTTACAACTATACTGAAAAACTTAGAAAAGATAATAAGAATAATGTGAGAAAATAAATACTAACGAAATGATTGCTGCCCAACTCAATTCTTATGCAATATAAAAGTATAAATAAGTCAAAATTAAACTTGAAAATTAAAATCCACGTAAATTCAATTTAATAAGGAATCGAAAGTATTTAATAGCGCGGATATTGTTTCTACGTTCAACAGAGAAGGAAAAATGTTTTAAAAAAGCATGTCTTTCGAGCTGTCAAAGGGCTCATATCTATAAAATAAGTACATAAAATTTTGCACTCGTGTTTTTTGCTGCATTGTTGCAACTCATTTGCAGCATTCAATTTATGAGGTATCAAAGAAAACTTTCGATGATTTCAGGTTTTGAACTAATTGAATTTTCAGATTTAGGTAAAGTAATTGTTTTTGCAATTATATAATTTTTATGCATATTTCATTTATTGTAAAGTGTATCCAAGGATCAAATATGCACTTCGTAAATATGTTATTACCCATGAATTTAAGAATAATATTATTCAGAAATCTTTTTTACTATACAATAAGCTTCGTGGTGATGTTCGAATAATATTTCAGTTGAAACAGATAGTTTTATGGAAATATGTTATGATATATATATATATATATATATACATATATATATATATATATATATATATATATATATATATATATATATATATATATATATATATATATATATATATATATATATATACACACACACTGCTGGACAATTGCTGCTAAGGACGGATAACACTATCATCCATAGCAACCATAAAATGAAAGGAAGCAAAATGTGGAAAATTAGAATAAGTGCGGGATATAGTAAGAAGAAGTATGCGTATGCAAATTTTTTTTCCATGTTTGTTCATCACGTGGTGGACAGTTGTTGTTTCAAGTCAAAGTTTTACAGGAAAGATTTAATAGACGAACTTGAAATTTTTGGCATGTCTTCCCGACATCACTTAGATGATTTTATGCGTGGTCGAATTATTGGAAAGATCGAAGAAGGGCGAAAAATAACAGATGTTGCCAGGGAGTTCAACATCGCTCACAGCGTTGTTTCTCGGCTGTGGAAGTCAGTTAAAACTACTGGAATGTGTAGTAGGTGGCACGGAAGAGGTCGTGTTAGAAGTACGACGCCTGCAGAAGACAGATATATCGTCCTATCATCAAAAAAGAACAGGCGCACAACAGCTCAGCAGGTGGCAAATCAGTTTCTTGCTGCCTCAGGAAAGCAGATCTCCCGAAAAACTGTTGCCAGACGTTTGAGGAGAGGAGGACTATATGCCCACAAACCTGTTGTGTGTGTCCCATTGACCAGACAGCACCGTACTGCACGTTTGCAATGGTGTCGTGAGCATCGCAATTGGACTGAACAGGACTGGGCATGCGTACTATTCTCAGATGAGAGTAGGTTCAGTCTGTCATCGGATTGTAGACGCCAACTGATCTGGTGCGAGAGTGGTACTGCTTATCGTCCAGAAAATATCCAGGAAAGGGTCCGATATCCGACATGCAGTGTCATGGTGTGTGCCGGCATCATGATCAATTGCCGCACGCCCCTACATGTGGTTGCGAATGGGACAACGATACATTAATGAAGTTCTACTTCCTCATGTTCGTCTTTTCCGTGGTGCTGTCGGTGATAAATTTGTTTTTATGGACGACAACGCAACATGTCATCGAACACTCGCTGTTCAGGATTGTCTAGACAGCGAGGGTATTCAACGCCTCGTATGGCTATCACGTTTTCCAGATCTAAACCCCATTGAAAATGTGTGGGATGCTTTGAGGAGGCAAGTTGCTGGTCGAAACTATCCTCCGACAAACAAGAACACCCTCATCCGTGCACTCCCAGAGGAATGGGATAAATTGCCTCAACAGCTGTTGGATAATGTTGTGCAAAGTATGATACGACGTGTGGAATGTTGCATCACACTCCACGGTGGACATATCCCGTACTGATACCTTTCTTCAAGGTGCCTGCTGACTTGTAGATGCATTGTTCCATTTTTCCATATGCAGCATCAAATGAACATTTTTTCTTTCAGATGTTTCACAGCTTTTGTACTTTCCAGAACAATAAATACTCTTTATTCTAATGTTTGAACAGTGTGGCAACTATATATTTTCCTACTAGGCCTCATGTCTCGCTTAATGTTTTGCTACATTGCAATTTGTCCTTCCGTCCTTAGCAATTGTCCAGCAGTATATATATATATTATATATATATTTGATTTTTCATAAAACTGGCAAAAAATTTGTTTTTTTTCGAGCGTTATTCAAACATTGCAAACATAATTGGAGAAAAGTCATTATTATTCTCGGGAGATTTCTCGTTACTATTCATCTAATGCCCAATGCATTATCTATTTCTCTAAAATAATAAGACAAATGTAAATAAAATAATGGTTATTTATAATGAAAATAGATAATAATAGCATATATAAGCAGAATATAAAAGGATACATGAATTCCTTTGAAGTCATATAAAAACTAAAACTACTGAATATATAAAACTCAAATCTTTAATACATTTAAATTCTAACAATCATTTTAAATTAAATTTTCATGGCCTTCGTTGATCAAAATCACGATTAATGGCAAGACTTGTGCATAATTTGTGGTCTCCTGTGATGGACATCAAATTATTTCATCGCCACATGAATTCTGGATAACAGCAAGCTCTCACTAAAAGAAGCAAAGTAAACTCTTATTCTAGAATGCTTTTAGCTCATACTGAAGGCGCCTTTTAATTTTGAAATATGATCAGGATTCGAGGTCAATACCCTTTCTTCTCCACAGCAGTGGAAAGACTTTTGTGTCACAAATTAAAATAGACGTATCCCCAGCTTAGGGAGAACTCCAGCAATCTAGTGAGACAGATCTGACAGTCGTTGCTCGTGGCAAGCCCAACTCTCCTGCCGATATTACGGGAAGCGCCGTGAAGATAATGAGCAACTAGGGGTTAAGTCGCATTTCGAATACATATTTTTCGAACAAATTTTTAACATAGCAAGTAAGGCCGCAGTGGTATGGTTGGTGTGAGAGTGTCGTTCTCATCATCGGAATCTCGAATTAACTAAAAATCCACCATACCCACTAAAGATCGCTAGAAAAAGTCGGATAGATGGTTGTTGCAATGTCTTCAAGGTGAAATGATACCTCTGGGAGTGGAAGGCAAAGTACTGGGGCTTCTCTGCAGCAAAATGACTTGGCTGCTTATAGTCAGCAAGTAGAGCAAAAATCTGGGTCAAGTACATGAACATATGTTAGTGCCACACGTTACAAGCCTACATATTTTCTTTCATTGAAGTTCCATTTAGTTTTCAATAGCGCATACTGGTTTGCGATAAAAAATTTTATTACAATATAATAAACAAATTCATTTTTTCCCAATTCGTATGTAAGTAAAAAAAGTGTCAAAATATTTTGTAGTGTTTATACTGCGAAAAATATATTACGATTTTAAGCCTTTCTTCAAATATAGCAAATAGAAATCAAAATTTCCTGACCATTTTCGTGAAGAAATATATCACCGAGTATTAAGATGCACACCTAAAGACGAAATGGAAGGGAACGCCTGCCTAAACTATTTCATAAGCTCACACTTTTTTATTTTTAGGATAGGAGAAAATTTTTAATTTTAACGAAATTAGTGTGTTTCTTATCATCGTACCGATATCAGATTAAGATTCGTAAGAAAAACGAAGATTTTGTCTTTTTGTTTTTATAAAAATAAACAGCCTTGCTTTTACTTTGTATAAGTCCAATAAAATCTATTTCAAATTATTTTTGTAAGTTAATACAAGCCTGGTTACAGAAAACGTTTTTAAAAAGTTTAAACGCTCTAAAAATAAAAAAATAAAAAACGTGAATAATAAATTCAAATTTTATTAATTAAGTAAACATTTACGTTTTTATTAAGCATAAGTGATTATTTTCCCCAGATACACCTTCATCACTTTAATTGAATCCGAAACGGTTTTCATTTTGATTTGACCCACTAGCACATAGAAACAAAACGTGATGAATTGGTGCCATCGACTCATTTTATTTGAAAAGTAAATTGTGCCTTTTGCATGAATTCAGGAATCATTTTGGTATAGCCAAAACCATGTTTCGACAATCCGCTTCACATTTGTTCAAGGCATGCTTACGTTTGCAATAGAAAATTCAAAAAGAAAATCAACCATTTCATAGCTAAATTTCGAAAGGACAGTTTACAATTTAATCATACTATTTAAGATATATATTTCTTAATGTGAAAACATTTGAGAAAAAATGTGTTATATAAAAGTGAAAGTGATGATATAACCTTGGTGTAGTGATAGGACAGCAGTCTTCAGAGCGAAAAGTCCCAGTTGAAACAATATTTTAAAATTACAAAGTGGAGGGCCTTTTTTAGAGAATATGTCAACTGAAATAAAAAGTCAGCAACAAACAAAGGGCAAACGTAATTTCAAAATTATTTATGAATTGGTTTCGTATAGTTAATATTGAAATGAACAATTTGTTTCCTGCTATTTAACAGAGAACAGTATCGAACTAGTGGCCATTTTTCATCATACTAATCCTATCAAAGGTTCATAGAAGACTTAATTATTTTAATGTGTTGGAAAACCGGCTATTTTAATTTTATAATCCTAAAAATGTAAAAAATTTGCTTTTTTAAGGATAAATATCATCGAATAAAAGATCGTACATAAGCTTTCTTTTAAATTTTTAAAAAAACTGATAGAGAACCTGAAAACAAGAATATTTACAAAACTGGAATGCGCTGATCGGTTCTGTACTCTAATTTTTCATTGGATATTTCTAAAACCTATTACAAAAGAACTCCTTAAATCTATTGAAAAATTAAAGAACCCTTATTTTCAATAGAAAGTGTTGCCGGATTCTGTTTTTATTTCTAAATCAGAACCTTATTTGAGGAAGAAAGCTACATTTCAATTCAAACACAGTCACTAGACAGGAAGAACATGAAATGTATCAACGTGTCTGATGGTTTCTTGCATAAAGTTTTCATAGTAAATATTTACGTTTTTATTGTGTCGTATTTGTGCCTCACAAGAGGGAAAATTCTCGAGCACCCACCCGATGGATGCGCATCCAGAACTTAAAAGCTCAATATTTATTTGCTGTTATATTTCATCTCCCAGATTTAAATTTAATTCTTTATGCTAGACAGCATCAAGTATTGAACCTGATACCTTTCGAGCTAGAGAGTACCCTAAGCCCTCGTTTATATAATTGTATAATCACTTTGCTTAAATTCATACATTTTTTTCTTTAATTTTTCCAATTCTTAAAAATAAGATATTAAATTATTTCCTATTATTTTTTTATTAGTTTCCAATAAAAAAACAATTTTCATCATTTCTTTGCTACTAATCATTATTTTAAAGGGAATAAATAATAATAATTTTATAATTCTTCCCTTTGAAATAATTTAAGAGTTAGGTCAATGTAGCAGTTTTTAATATTAAATGAATATTTTACTTCAATGAATGTTGCGAAAAAAATGTTTAATTGGAATATATAATTATTGGCAATTATTGGGCATCTTCCATTTTATAGCGTTTTCTGAAAGGCGTAAGTTGCCTTCCGCGCGATAAATTTAAATACATATTAGTCCGTAATAATGTGTCTGAATGGATATTTTTTTCCGTGTCACAAACACTTTTTCATTTTTAAATTTTAAACTTCTAAAGGTGTTATTTAAAATAGTATTCTTTTTAAAAATCTTCAGTTCAATGTTCTTACATAAACCCGGGATAAAAGGTGACAAATTCTGTGTATTTGTAAGTTAATAACAACTAACATCGAATAAAATATGATTTTTATACGAATTTGCTTACTAGTGAGGTTTAGTGGCGACCTCTATTAATAGCTTTTAGAGACATTTTAGTATTGTTGGAAGAATAACAATGATTTTCGTGTTAAGAAATTATCTATTTTTATTATTACAAAAAGATTATAAACTTTAATATTATGTAGCATCTGCATCCTTCAACAGCGTACCGCAAGCAAAGGATTTATGTTTACAACATCTCAGAAAAGTGAAATTATACGAATAAAATATTTTGTATTTATGGAAACATTTAATCTGTTTACTTTTTGATATAAATACGAATAAATAATTTCTCTGACTGTTTATTAAATCCATCAACTTATTTTTTAGTACACGAATTTAAGACTTATTTAATAATACATTATATTATGTTTGAATTAAAATTCTAAGAAATAAGAGTATTGATTTCATCGAAATTTATCAGGTTAAAAATTTTTATCTCTTAATTTTATTATGTAAAGTCTGATTTTTGGACTACTTTTAAAGTGCTTAAATTTAAAGAGAAAAAAGCATAAATTTCTTTCCTAATGATTATTAAATGAAATTTGGTAATATTTTCAGGATCCCTTTTAATGTATAATAAACATTTTATTTCTTATTTCCTGTGTGAAACATGTTACTTGTTCATGATTTATAGAGCAAAGTACAATTTTATTATGATGTAAATTTAATAATATGTAAACAACTGAGTTAACTTAATATATATCATTAGTCACACAATTAAAGTCCTTTTAACTATTTTAATTTGCTTATACATTCTTTGGATCAGACGATTCGACTTTCTCTGGAACTTCTTCACGTGCTTCTGCCAACTTTTAAATTTAATTTCTCTCCTCCTATGAAGTTCCGTATTAGACTTTTTTTACTGTTTAGTGATATATATATATATATATATATATATATATATATATATATATATATATATATATATATATATATATATATATATATATATATATATATATATATATATATATATATATATATATATATATATATAACCTTGTACAAAGCGGAAGCTTAAAAAGGAAATCTTATTTTGTTCGGCACTAAAGTTTACTAATCGTTGTGAAGAGAAAAAAAGAAAAAAATTTGTATAAATACGAACTTAAAAGTATTAAAATTAAACTTCTTTATAATTTTACGCAAAATTAGCTTTATTTTTCTTCACTAGCTTATTATTTATTAACTACTAGCTTGAAAGTAAATAATGTTCTTTTTCTAAAAATAAAATGAAAATAATAATTCTTAAAATAACAATCAATGAAAAAAGTTGAGAACTACTATTTTTGCACATTTAGTTTCTCAGCCACACACAACAAATTATAATTATTTTAACTAATAATCGTAAAATGATGACTTCAAAGTAATTGCCAAATACATTTTTCTGGCTTTACTACAGTTAAAACCCTCAACATCTGAAATAATGGTTATATTGTATTTTTTTTTAAGCGGAAATGCTTTTTACATTTCTCAAACTGCATAGCTTTTAATTGCGTGTACAGATCGAAATTACCCGAGTGTTTAGCAACTCCTTTAAGCATTTCTGAAATATTTTATTATGTAGGAAAGTTTTCAAAATAAAACCTTTTCTACGTTATTATTTCTCACTGCACATTCATCAAAATAAATCAAATAAATGATAATATGCAGCTTTATTTTTATTAAAATTTTAAATCCCCTTCAATATTCAGTTTTTCATTCATTGTCGTGTGCCAGCTAGGCTGGCAACATGGGGTGCGCTGCTCCACTTTTTCAACTGAACCTTATTTTGTCCTATAAACTTCCTCAGTACACACATGCCACAGGGACCCGTTTATAGGGTAAGCAACCATTCATTCCACATTCATACAAGGAAAGGACAAAGACAGGATAGAGAAAGACAGTATATATAGAGAGAAAGTACATCCATGCTCGAACCGGGATTCGAACCCAGGACCTGTTTATCCGTAGTCAGGTACGCTGACCACTAGACAAGTTGCTTGGCTCCCTTTAATATGAAAGTTATTTTTAGTCGTCTGATATTAATTTTCCTCAAGTACAAAATTCCATAGTCAGAGTTAATGAAATCATTGAAAATATTGTTGTTGTTTACTAATAACACTTGGACAAACCAAGCTCGCTATGCTATGCGAATTAAGTAGATTCGGAGCGTCTTTCGTTTTTTAATCAGAGCACCATGAAAGTGAAAGTACGACTTTGCTCTACACACATGCCATTGGTACCCGTTTATAGGGTAGGCAACCCTTCACACCTCATTCATGCAAGGAAAGGACAAAGACAGGACAGATAGAGAGAGAAAGTACATCCATGCCCGCGAACCGGGATTCGAACCCAGAAACTCCTTATCCGTAGTCAGGCACACTGACCACTAGACAAGTTGGTTGGCTTGAAAATATAGCACTGATATTGAAATGATTGCAAAGATGTTTTTCTCCCCATTCCTCTGGAAAGCATTTCTTCAAACCTGCATCTTCCATTAGATTGAAGTGAGGAAATTATTGATGGGACGGATGCAATTTCCTAAACTTCTGAAAGAAAATAAACATACATAATAACAATCATATATTCTTCAGTCGCTGTGGGAGGTCTATCGACACCAAAATTGAAACTTCCGATGCACTTCTGATTCAGAATGGGGTAGCACATCAAAATGGATTTCAAAAGAAATATATCCTCCAGCTGAAGAATGATCGAAACTCTTTTTGAAGCAATTTTGTATTTGGGAAAAGAAAAAGCGTTTCACACAATAGTTTTCCTATAAACGCATCACGGAAAACATGACTCCGTGTAATTGTAAAACAGGAGTATCTTTTGATAAGGTTCCGATCGTTTCACAGTCCGCTCCGAAGTGATCGCTGAATGATCCAAGGAAAGGAGGGAGCACTGAAGATGACACTTGTCGTTCCTCTGAAAGCTCTGGAGCAGAAGACCAAAGGACGGAACAAACATCATTTAAAATGCCTCCTAGCTCTCAATACATTTTGTGTGTTCGCTTTAGGCCTCTCTTACTTTTTTGCCGCTCCCATAGATCAATCACATCATTTATAAATCGTTTTTAGATTGGCAAAGATGATACACATAATCACTAAGCTGCTTTCAAAAGCAGGAGAATATTTTCGAAAAGCATTTTCCCCAATAATTTTTTTCCCATTGTCTTTGTCTCTCGTATTCATCGTTGACCAAAAAAAATAAAAAAAATAAAAATAAAATTTCGACAAATAATTTTTTGAATTTTTAGTGTCAGAAAGGGAATTTGATTTTCTTTGATGATTACTTGAATGATGACCACACAAAATATTCATTGAATGCTGCTTCTGTATTTGGTTTTTCTATTCTTTTTACTGCTTACAGACATAATTTGTAACTAATGACTTACTAAATAACACTTTGTTACGGAAAAGTCTGTTTATTTATCTAAACGTAGTAAGTGAACCTCACAATAAAATAAGCCTAGACTGTCCAAAATTTAATTTAACAATTGCTAATTATATGAGGTGAAATTACATGCAGAGCAGTTTTAAAATGGTAAGAAATTTATGTGATTTAAAAAATATTTCCAGGCGCAACCCATCATTGCTCTTTCAGATATTGAAGACGACATTGCAGATCATGTCCCTAACGATTCACAGCATAAATTGCCTTTTGATGTTTTGCATGTGACTTCCGGGTAGTAGCACTCAAATGTGGGCAACGTATGTAGCCAGCATAGGCCTTATGAATGTCGTGACATTTTGTTATTTTCTGTGAAGTTATCCAATAGAGACTATTGGAATAAGCATTTTTGTTTTCGATTGAGCTTTTATCAGATAGTAGTGACTTATTAAATTTCAGCTGCATTGTCTGCAGATTACTCTTGATTTACAATTTAAATTTGGTGCTCCACTGATACTCAGAAAAGTGAAACGGCAAAAAAATTCCTTTTGCAAATGAACCAATAACTGTATGAATATTTGATAAATCTTGTCATTATTACCTTTTTTCAAGAAATTTGTTGGTTACAGATAAGTTCTTTTACATTAAAAAATATGGATTCTATTTATATTTATGAATCTATATTTTATTTAATAAAAGTGAATGCGATTATATTAATATATTTCTCCTGTATGGTTAAATAAGTCAGACTTATTCTACTTTTCCATTAACTAAAATAAGTTCAAGTAGACTTAATGGAATTTCAATTTGATACATTGTTAAAAAAATAATGGAAACTCTCTACTCATGTAAGCTCAAAGGAGTAAATATAAAAAAATTGTACTTCCAGATATTTTCTAAGAGTTAAAATCTTCAATTAAAAAATTATGTAATTTTAGGAAAATGAAAAACTTCTTTCTGCCTTTAAAAATCAAATTATTCCTATAAATTTGCATGTTTGGTGAAGAGAAAATTTTTATTTTTGACAAAAATATGCAATGAACAATTTTGTGTTTTATACAAATTTCCGTTTAATTTGGTGATGATAGAATGCTTTCTCATATTATAGTGTTTCAAAAAATGTATATATTCTCATGGCATAACCATCAGAATTTCTATATAATATTTTGAAAAGTATAAAAAGTTAATATTCAAAACGCATTTATATTTGAGAAAATTTATCTTATACTGATTAATTGACTAATTTGAAATGTAATTAATGAACTCACATGAATTATTGTCAGTTCTTGAATATTTATTTATTCCTGTTGTATGCACAGTGTGCGGAGGTTGCGTTAATTAAATACAAAAGAATTGTAAATAAAGCGTTTATTTTGCTGCGTGTTTTCACAGCGCAGTTCTGCGTAAGAGTACAACATTAAATCTTACGAGAAAAAAAAGTTGCCAAAAATGGCGTGATTACAGAATGCGCCAAGGAGGGTGCTCCGTAGCCAAGGGCATACATAACAAATATGGAACATCCCACCCGACGTTGAAATATGCAAATGTTTCAAAGAAATTATATAAATTTACACCACTCATTGACATATAAACACAAAAGTTACACAAAAATTATAACAGTAATAATGAATATAATTAGAATATGGATTTATAACAAATAAGATTAAACTGTTCAATTTGACAGAAAATTACCCACAATAGGCAAAATGCAAAATTTAGATAAAGGTCTTTCAATATTTGACTTCGCTGTGCGTATATCTGCTATTCTGACATTGTCGTCTGGCCCTGAAATTACTTTGATGTTTCGACCTAAAGGCCAGTGGTAAGCTGGAAGCTGAATGTCCTTTATTAAAACTAACATACCAGGACTGAAATTTTGCTTTTTAAGCAGCCACTTTGAGCGCTGTTATAAATGACGCAAATAACTGTTTTGCCAATGTGTTTCCAAATAGTTTGTACTAATTTTTGAGTCTTTTGCCATCTAGTAAGAAGATTGTCAGAGAAGTTATGCTCTGAGATAAAATTTATAGGTTTTCCTATTAGGAAGTGACCTGGAGTTAAAACTGAAAATTCTTCAGTATCGGTGGGTTGAGGAACTAGGGGTCGTGAATTAAGGATCCCCTCAATTTGAGTGATTATTGTTCAAACCTCTTCGAGAGTTAATCTTGTCAATCCTACCACTCTTTTAAAATGATATTTAAAAGATATTTAACACCGGCCTCCAAAAGACCGTCAAAGTTGGGAGCCCTTGGGGGCAAAAATTTCCAACTGATACCTTCAGAGGAAAACATATTCAAAATGTCTTCTATCATTAATTTGTACAAGCGTTTAATTTCTGCGAAAGCACCTGTAAAATTAGTCGAATTATCGCAGAAGATAATGGAGCTTTTTCCGTGACGTGCAAAAAATCGTATCAATGTAGTGATTAGAGATGCAGAAGTTAAGTCGGATACAAATTTTATGTGTACAGCCTTGGTTACCATACACATAAATAAAGCGACATATAATTTTTATAGAGTACCCTTTCTCTGTCCCTTATATTTTACTTCAAAGGGCCCACATAAGTTGATGCCTATGTTTAAAAATGCTGAACTAGGGGTAACTCTTTCAGCAGAAAGGTCTCCCATAATCTGATTTGCGATAACTGGCTTGTTTCTGAAGCATTCTACACATTCGTGAACTACTTTGCCTGCTGCACTTTTGCCACCAATGGGCCAATACTTTAAACGAACAGTATTTAGAAGGGATAGAGGGCAAACATGAATATCTCGTTTGTGATAATATTGAAATATAAGTTTAACTAATTCATTTCCAGCTGGCAGAATTGTAGGATGTTTTGATTAAATTTTAAATTAGAATGCGCAAGTCTGCCTCCTACTCTAATCAATCCATCGGATGGATCTATGAATGGATTAAGAAATTTCAACTTACTTGATGGGATGGGCAATCCTTTTTCTAAAGCAGATATCTCCGGAGAAAAATATCTTACCTGAACCATTTTTAAAAGTATATTTTTTGCTTTTTTGTATTCTTCTTGTTTAAGGAATCCCTTTTTCCTTTCAAAAAATTTAAAATTTCGGAAGAACCTTACAATAATTGCTAGAATTGTGATTAGTTTATGAAAATTATTAGTGATATTGAGTAAATCTTTTAAAAATTTAGAGTTATTAATTGAAGTTAATGTTATTTTGGAAGTAGGCTTGAGTTCATCTATAAAAAGTTTGTCGTTTGAGACACTAGAAATTTGTACAGTCTGAAAGGCAGGTAAATTTAATTTTGAAATGTCTGGTCCTATAAACCACAATTTTCTGGCTGCAAGAGCTTTAACATCGAGTCCTCTGGAAAGTAAGCCAGCAGGATTATGCTCTGATGGAATGTGCTGCCATTGAAAGTTTTTTGAGAGTTGCTGAATTTGAGACACCCGGTTGCTAACAAATGCCTTGAGTAAGTGTGAAGGAGAGTTTATCCATGCGAGGGCTATAGTTGAGTCCGAATATAGTGTGACAGAGTCTATTTGCAGTCTTAATGCGCAATGACTTTCTAGGTGAGTTTTGAAAGAAGCAGGCAGGAGTAAATTTCCAGTCTTGGGATAGTCACGGATTTTGTTGGGGCCACCCGCGATTTACTGCACAAAAGCTGGCTAGTTGCTTCATTTGTATTGGATACAGTTTTTATGTAAATCACAGCACCATATGGCCTTGAAGACGCAACTGCAAATCCATGTAACATTACGAGTTTTGAGCTAACTTATAAAAAAAATATCTGGGAACATGAATGGATTCTAAATCTGGCAGGGTTTTTAAGAAGTTTTCCCATTGCTTAGACACATCTGGTGGTATAGTTTCGTTCCAATCCAGTTTGAGTAACCATAGTTGCTGCATGAATATTTTTGCTTTGGCAATGATCGGTCCTAGGAGTCCAAGGGGATCATATATGCGAGCAATCTGTGAAAGCACATCCCGTTTAGTATAACTGCAATCTGTGCTGGTGCTAACCTTAAACGTAAAGGAATCATTTAAACTGATCCAAAGCATCCCTAGAGTTTTGACCATTATTTCCGCAGAATTTCGATCAAGTGTGAATTCCCTAAGTTCAGTTGATGAAGCCCTGTTGGAACTCTATTTGTGCAAAGACATATTTCCTCGTTGGAGCAGCTGGGTTTAATTCTGATTTGAGTTTTAAAAACTCGGAAAGTTCTGAAGCACCGAAGAGACACACAATCGTCCATATAAAAATCTTGAAGTACGGTCTTTAAAGCTAAAGGAAAGTCACTTTCCTCATCTAGAGCAAGTTGTTGCAAAAGCTTTGTTGTTAAGTATGGAGCGGATGCGGTTCCATATGTAACCGTTCGTAACTTAAAATAGCTAGAGTTAGAACTAGATCTTTTCCGACAGCTGCTTAATTACATGAATCCAGACTTTCTTCATCGGATAAATGCTCTTGTGGAGAAAGAGAAACCATGGATCATATAATGCTATCATGTCCTCGATATGATCAAGCAAGAAATTCTTTAAGGGGAAAACTTGGAATCGGAGTTCGTTCTTTCTCTTGGATCTTAGATTTACCAACGAGTCCAAAATAGAAAATTGACGCATCAATTTCTTTTTTGAAACAAATTAATCGACACTAGTTTTTTTCACGTCTTTGTTTTTCCAGATGGCCTAAATTCTCCTTCATTTGTCAATCAAACGCCTTGTTTATCTTCATCGTTTTGATTTTGAATAATTTTTTTCAAAATCATCCATCACAGTGAGCCTAAAGCTCCTAAACAGTTTATGTCGTAATCTAACTTAACCTAACAAACACATACCAAATATAGTTTAAATTTTTAAAACGAAAATTATAATTTTTGTTTCCGAAGTATATGGAAAGTGTTCTTCATATTTTTAATATTTTAAAAATTTTAAGTTAATTTTAAATTATGCAGAGATTCATTGATTATAGAACTTTTTTCAGTAACTGTAAGCAATCATACACTGTAGTTGAAAGTAATTCCGAATAAGAACTTCTAAGTTTTAGCAGCAGCTTTTGTAACATTAATAATATCATGCATGTTTTTGCTTACAACTTAAAGCATCTGTTCAACGTTTTAGTCGATTTTCTAGGCTAAACTCTCTTGGTTATTTCAAAAATCTTCCTTAAAATTAACAAGAGTACCAAGTATACTCATTAACAAATATGTGTGTAGTAAGAAAAGATAAAATATGTGTGAGAACAGGTTATATATAAAAATGTTATCCATCGCGTTACCTGAAAACATTAAATGGCAGTACTTTTTCACACTACACAAACTAGGCAAGTTGTAAAACATCTTATCTATATATTTTTTCTGCCTGCCGTTCAACTCAGCACGCTACCTTCTTATTCACTCAAGAATTACCCTGCAATTTTTCTTTTTAAAGATTCAATTTCTTCATAGTGTTGATCTAAAGTAGATAATTTGCCAGCCCGAAGCAGATGGCTTAATTAGTGAAGAAAGCTGTGAAATTCTAGTGCGTTTGCCATGTCTTGCATACCAGGAGAACTTTTCATCGATGCGTGTCGCCTTTAAGTGTCACAAATATGAAAATTTGGAACATTTCAAGTATATAAATCAAGAAAAAGTTTTCAAAGCCCGTTTAGTAGAATTTTCTATTTTCAGTATTACGAGGGGTGGAGGTGATGATAACTTCATATAGTGGGGCATCAGTGGGCGTGCCATCATCACCCTGGAAGTGTGACGTGGTTTCAAAACTTAAGCAGAGATCAAGAAGTCTTTCCTCCAAAATGATACCTTTGGAGACCCCCAAACAAAGTCTGCCATCTCCAAAGACATTATTTTGGAGGAAAGACATTACGAACGCGAAATGATCAGCTACCATTAGTGAACAGAAGAATCTTCGGTTGGGTCAAGATTTGAACTCACTGCCTTCCGTTAATGAGAATAACGCCTTCATTAATCAAGTCTTCATGACTTTTTACAATAAGGTTATGGATATTGTTTTTCAGTTGATATTTTAGTAACATAAAAAATTGTCATGTTTTTCTATAATGATTTGGAAAATTTCAATGTGTACTTATTAAGAGGTATTTCTTACATAAAATCTAAAAAAAAATAAATAAAAAAGAAATTCTGTATGTCAGCCTCGGGATTTGACAGTTAGAAGATGGAAACTACTGGGTGGGAGTTTTAGACTGTCCAGTACTTGGCCTGCCACTCACAAAGGAATCATACCACTTGCGGACTATCATCTGTTTAGCGCACTCGCGTTGTCATTACTGAGCACGATTTATCTTCGTTTGAGTCGAGATTCGAACTCAATACCTTTCGATAACGAGAACTATTCTCTAACCAAACAGGCCGCTGTCACCTCTCAAACTGTAACTAAGTAGTATACAGTAATATAGATGGTTCTCTATTATGGTATATTCTCTCTCTGCACACATTCATCAAATATTTGTTGTTATATCACAGCAATATAAATGCACGAAATAAAAATCTAATAAACAGTAATATTTTGCTTTCTAGCTTGCGATGTATAGTAACTTAAATGTATTTTATATATTTTGACACATTTAACAATGATTAATTTGACCAAAATATCATTTTAAAATATCACAGCTGATTTTGCACTTTTCGTAAGAAATTTCCCCAATAATTCCAATTTAAGTTTAACAGTTGATAAATTTTAAAAATATAAAGTTATAAGGGAATCTATGACACTATTTTTTCAGCTCACTTAATGCCCACCTGAGTTTAATTCAAAATATGTCAATATACACTTCATAGAAAAAATTTCAATACCAAGTTTGTAATTATGTAATAGATCCTGCACTTTAGAGATAAATTTTGAATAATCCAATAATGAAATAATCTAGGCTTCATTTACTACTGAATATAAAAAATGTACTTTAAAATACTACGTATGGTCAAAATTTAAATAAAACTGATATAATATATCTTGGATTTTATTTTATTTAACTTTAAAAATTGTTTATAGCAGATACAGAATAGTGATTCATAATGTGAAGTTTGGTTTGTCCTTCAAAGATCAGTTTTTGCACGCGAGAGCTAATGAGACAAGGTCCTTTCATTTAAGGGGGAATTCGAAGCACTTCAAACATATATGCCCAAGGTGAGATTTGAAGCTACGAACTATTGAACCGAAGATGAGAGCGCTAGCCATAAGGCAGCTGCCTAGGACCAACAATATAATGCATTTTGTTTTCGAACGGAATTATCTAAAATTACATTAAAATTTCTTTAAGCAATCAGTGAAACTAACATTTAGAAATTTGGAATGGATTTTCAAAAAAATATAACTACTTTCAGAAATAGAAAAATTCTGTTCCAAAGGAAATATTAACCAACTTTAAGAATTTTTTCTCCTACAAGTATTTTTAAATTTTCTTCTGTTCGATATTGTTTTGATACATGAATAATTTTGAAACTGCATAACATTTTAATTACAAAAATATAAATTTAGAGTTGAATAGTGATCAAGCAAAAAAAAAAATTCTTAGAATAATACTAACTGATATTTTAAAAGTAGTTTATTACAATTTAATCTTTTTAAAGTCAGTTTGAATTTTATTAAAAATTGTGGTTTTCTCATACAATTTTGTGTTTGATTTAGCATATAAGTATATAGAGAAATTAAAAATCTCCAATGAAATATTTTAAAGATATTATGATATTAAATTAAATGTAAGCTTTTAAAATTTACGAATTTATCCTTTAACCATTTGAATTGCAAATCGAATCAAATTATAAAAAAATACAGCTAAGCAAATTTAATTCACATAAAAATATTGTAAAGATATTCCAAAAATGAAACTAAAATATTTGCTCATAGAAATTAAAAGCACATTATATAATATTAACTATTGAAAATTCTTAAAAGAATTGAAATATTTTCAAATGATCGCAACATAATTTTTGTAAATGCATTGTTAAAAATAAAAATTACAGCAATAAAATTTAACAATATTTATCTTGTCTTCTAAATACTTAATTGTTTATTTAAATTAATTAAAAAATATTCCAATTTTTGAATTAAATAAGTAACTTTTATTAAAAATACATAGCAGCATACTGTTTTTGTGAGTAAACATTAATATAGGTTCTGAAGCAATAAATTATTTTTAACTTTAAACCGTAGTTAATATATTTAAACAAAACAAAAAGAGTTTTATTTTAAAGTATGATTTTTAACTTCTAATTATTTAATAGATTTTTTAAATAAAGCTAAAATATTTGTACATAAAATTTTTTCTCAGAAACAAATTATCCTGTTTCTTTGAAAACATGGAAATGGATGGAAGGATGTTTCTATCTAAAAGAAAACAATATCATTGTTAAACATCATTCAAAATCTCGCATTGCAACTTTTCCGTTGATGAAAAATACGCAATTATAACTAATTAAAACACACACACACACACACACACACACACCTGAAATAAATACTGAATTTATTCTTTTATTAAAAATTTTTCTAAGTTTATCTAACTAAAAAACCTTTATAAATGTCCTCACATTGAAGGTTGTATTAAAATATAAGCGAAAAGTTAGATTAAAATTGAGTGTGTTAAAGTATTTATCTTTTAATCAATCTTGAATGAAAAATATTAATATATATATATATATATATATATATATATATATATATATATATATATATATATATATATATATATATATATATATATATATATATATATATATATATAAAATGTAAACTGTAAAATTATAAATTTTAATGTATTTTTTTAAAACTTTAACTGTTTATAATTTCGTTATATTAAATACTTCATTAATAAATAATTAATTGTGAATGTGTTTCAATACTGATAAACTTTATCGTCAAATTTTTTCCTAAACAAATATTCTTTTTTAATTGCATATTTTAAGAAAATTTAAATATTAAGAATTTTATTCTTTAGATTGCAGTATTTAAAGCTATTATATTTTTCGATATTCTTAAGAGATTCAATATCACTGATGGAATGTTTATAATGGTACTAAAGCCTCCTATACTTTTATTTGAATTCAAAATAGCCAAGTTTTTTTGTCACAGAGCATACTTTTCTGCATCTAAACCTAAAGTTGGGCTCTATTAGTTTGGTAAAAACAGGTGGGTGGACCTCCTCATTATTTAGAAACAGGAGCCAAGCAGAATACCACACTACTTGATCTGCTCCCTCCTTAGAGATATCATTTCAATTACAGGACATTGCACCCACGATTTATTAAACATACGCTAGCATTCTTAAGTAAACAAATATTCAGTTTAATTAGGTTTCTAACTCATTACATTCAGATTATGAGAATAACGTATAAGAGGGCCACAGTGGGCAGACTAATTGTAAAATCACACACACACAATTTAGGAAAATTATATCCTTTTGCGATTTTGGCAACATTCGAATTCAAAAGATGAAAGTTTTTTTTTTCAGATTTTTTTGCATTCATATATGTTAGATTTTGTGGTAAGTATTTATTTATTCTATTTTATTTTCCTCCGTTTTTTTCTTTCTAAATGCAATTCATTACTGTCATAAAAATGTTTCTGATAGCAATCGACTATGGGTGTAAAAACGCTTTCTCACATTACTGCTCTGTTGTCCACACAGTCAAGAAAAATGGGTTTAATAGGAGCCCGAGATTTCTTTTTGTTTCCGATGATACCAGTTCAGTAGTCGTTGTATATACTTAAAGTTTCAAGATTTGTGGGGTATAGAAAGGATTCCATGTAAATCCCATTGAATACGTGAGATTTCGTTAGTATCAAGCAGTAATCAGGCTGTTGCTACAATTGCTTTCAGCAAATCTTTTAATATATAGTTATAGGAGAAGAAATACGAAATTTATTTACACTCTGAGGCAAAGTCTACATTTTTATAGCTCGAATTCACTAGTAGTTTATATATATATATATATATATATATATATATATATATATATATATATATATATATATATATATATATATATATATATATATATATATATATATATATATATATGTATATATATATATATATATATATATATATATATATATATATATATATATATATATATATATATATATATATATATATATATATATATATATATATATATATATATATATATATATATATATATATATATATATATATATATATATATATATATATATATATAATCTGTGTGTGTGTTTGTTTTGATTAATAAACACAAACTTCAATCAAAATCCTTATTATTAGAATAATACGAAGAATTTTGATTGAATAATCTGTACTCAAAACTTTCTGATAAAGCCAACAAAATATTATTGTATAATGATTGCTAAGGAAAATTTGAAAAAAAAAGGAAAAAGATAGACCTTGTCTCTTGTGGGTGACGAGAAATTGACATTGTTAACTTGTTCAGATGGTATTATTTATTATATCCTACATGTAATTATAAATACAACCAATAAAAAATCACGTAAAATTCATGATGTGAAAAAAATTGTCTATCAAAAAGGAATTAAAACAAATTCTTTGTATTCGCACAACACAATAAGCTGAAATTTTTAATATGAGATCCGTCATCAAATGTATTTAAATGCAGTACCAACAGGAATTTAACTTCTGCTGACGTCAACACCTGAGCTGTAGAATCTTCAAAGCGAACTTCTATATGAATTATATTTATAATCGCAATTCAATATGACAGTTTTTTAAAGTTATTTCCCAATCAGGATCATTACTTATAGATAATGACAGAATCTTCCGGCAAAGCTTATAGATTTCATAACCAAAATTGGCTTTTACTCTTATGTAAACATACAATTGCGATAGAAAATCTGGAACTATTTTTATACCAGTTGAAGACACAGCAAACTACATCATAGATTTCAACTATGCAATGGTTCATCGTAGAGACGTGAAGTCACACTCTTTACATCTTGATAGCCCACACCAGAAGAAGAAAGTTGACGCTTAATGCTTACAGATCTTGACAGCATATGGGCGCTCCGTGGCTGAGTGGTCAAATCATCACTCCGCTAATCGCTTGAGAGCGTAGGAGTGTGGGTTCGATTCCCACGTAGCCCTGGGTGTTTTCTTCGTTATCTTATGTGGTTGTACATCTGTCATTGGGCTGTTTGTCCTATTATCGACGAAGACTTACAAGCGGATCTCAAGAATCAAGCATATAAGTCTGAATATATGTAATGTAATAAATAAAATAAATAAATTGACAGCTTATGTTATCGAATTTTCTAACCTTCTGACACGATTGTGGCTCCTTCTCCAACAGCATTGCTGCACACACACACACAAACTTATTCATTCTTTAGAAAACCGGAATATCTGACTATGAGATGAAATAAAAACATCATTCTAAATGTAAACGATCTACATCACAGAAAGGAATTTATGAAAATTTTGTGTCATCTCAGCTATATAAAAAAAGCTGAGCATCGTCCCCGGTTCTCATATGTAGATTGTTTCGTTGCAAAACCTTGTGTGAATTTTATTTGATGACATCATGTTCGTGGACCAGCTTTTATATCTTTTTCATCAAGCTTTTATATAATTCGAGATTGCAAAGGGTGAAAAATAAGAAAACTAATTTTAATTCTATTATTATGAAAGGATCCTATCTATTTGGGTTTGAACTATGAAATTTTATTGTGATATGTTGATATTCTGAAATTTTTCCACATACAAATGTTATTTTAACACAGCATATGCGCATTACACTTGGAAGTGCTTTTCGGTCTCTCTAATAACATAATTATATTACAAATATTTACATGTGAATTTTAGAGTTTGTGCTATTTGAATATTTTTAATAATAAATAAAATAGTATATATTTATTGTTGAATATTTCAAAAAACGCTGCGTTGATGGCTCTATTTTAATTCTCATGGTCTTAAAAAACAAATAACTTTTACTAAAATACCTAGAAATAGTTAAAAAATTTACGTAGAAATAAAATTGTGATATATATATATATATATAATTTTCTCTTTCTCCGAACCAATGAAAATACGATATCTTAATTATGAATTAATTATAATATATATAATTTGGGAGTAAATTTTATGTGGAATCATTAATTTATGAAAAAAATTAAAGGAAAATTGTCATTTAAAAAAAGAATCGTCACAGATGTCGTATAATACAGGATGGCAAATTCTGAGTTCGGTGATTTTTTTTGGCGGATTTTCTTATGTATCTAGCAACCTGGTCATAGATATGGAGACCTATAAAAATTATACAAAATTTTATTTTAGCAGCCCTGATAATTTCTTAAATATGATCGAAAGTATAGCAGTTATCCTCTATTTAATAAAATGTTTGACATTAGGTTTAATCATGTGGATGTAAAACATTATTAAACTGTGATATATCCGGCAAACATTCAGCCGCAAAGTAACTGAATTGGTTTGGAAATCTTTACGTCACTTAATATATACAGCAGAAACCTTAGGATTTTCAATGCTGATTGAAGCATATAAAAAAGCTCATTAAGATAATCATATCTGAAAGTATTTATTGAAAACTTATTTGATTGTTGCACAAATATATTTACTATTCGCAGTTTGTGTATTCTTCATTTAACATTGATTTTTCACAATTTTAAAGATAAATATTCAAAATACCGAATGTGTAATTTGTAAACTGTAGGTGAACAAATTTTTATTTTTCTTGACAAGAGTTTATTTACTTCAATTTAAAATTTTATTCTTTAGTTTAAAGAAAGTATGACTTTCTAAATCATTTGATGTCTTTATATGGTTTTTTTTTCTTAAAATTGCCATAATTTATTCTACAAATTATTTTGTTCGTGTAGTTAAAACCGTGAGTATTTAACTTTTCGAAATAGCAAAACTTAACAATATTGTATTTTTTAAATTTTAACATTATATTTTTTAATTTAACTTTTAAGTGTGGTCATAGAACTGATATTAAAGAAATAAGTAGAAAAAATTGTATGATAATATAAAATTAAAAATATGAAAATATTTTGATTATTTGAAACGCCAGAATTTTTTAAACATATATGTTTTTTCCTCTATAGTTATTCTGATACTATAACAAAATGTATTTTCCTATCATACGTGTAAAATATCCCTTTTTTAAAATTTACTTTTTTTTCCAGTTTTGTCGAACAATAATCATTCATTTATTTGGTTGAAATTTAATTCGGGCATGAATATATTCCCGAAACGAATTATATAGAAATGATGTAAAGTGTCTTGTCATAAGCATTTTTATATTCTGAAAATAGTAAATAAGATTCGCAACATTATAAATAAACATTTTGCATCTTTACTTGTGAGAATTATTAATATACCCCAATATTACGCGTTTGTGTGTGTTCGTTCAAAAAAAGAATAAAAAAATTTAGATTTTATTAAGTTTGCTTTAGTTTTTTTTTTTTTTTTTAGATTTAGTTAATTTTATTAGTGTGATTAAAATCGCCTTTGGAATTATTACAGCTTGGAATTGCCTAGGAATCGATTCATACAAGTGCTGAATAGTGTTTCCAGGAAAATTGCCCAGTACTTCACAGAGATATTGAGAAAGTTCTAGGTGGGATCCCATTGAAGGATATTGATTCTGCATTAAATGTTTAAAAATAGATAATGACGGTTCAATTACACTGAGCTAAATTAACTGAGCTCGGGCCAAAGTACAGATTTAACTTCATCAAACCATGTTTATTTAACTATAATTAGACAAGTTCCGCATTATAGACAGAAGCCTTATCCTGGAAAATTCCATCTCCTTGAAGAAACAAGTTTTGCATCATAGGATAGATACGATCAGCAAACATTTCTCCATAATTCTTCAAAAGGATCTCTTCCTTCAGGGTTACTTATATGCTTGACAGTTGGAACAATCGCTATCAAACATTTGTACAGGTATCATCCAAACGTGGATTATTCTTGTTGTTAGTAAAAGTGTGAAAGACGATTCTTCACACAAATTACTTGCGTCCATTATCAATCAACCAGGTTTTATGAATATGACACAACTGAAAAGACGTTTGACTTTATCATCAGTTACAAGTGTCGTGACTTAGAAATTACTGATTTGCCGTAAATATTTTGTGTATAAAAGTACCTTATATCTGTAATCATTGACCTTGGAAAATTCACTTACTGCAAATACTGGCTTTTCCGCAGTTGTTCATATTTTAGGCTTTGCAATCATTATCTATTTATTCATCGGAATTTTTACTGATCTTCTCTATTTGTTCTCTGGTTTGCTTTGCTGAAATAGTCTTGCCTCGCTGTGGCTATACTGTTATAATTAAATAACCATATAGAACTAGAAACGTTAAAATATTGGAGTGTTTTGGTGACATTTGGTTCAACTACATGGCCGCCTACAATTTTACGTACTTGAATTCTAAAAGGTCTAACCTTTTACAAATTCAACAAACATCCAAAATTTACAGAACTACCATAAAGCGCTCACATACTACCAGAATATATAAATTTTTTTTTACAAAATAAATATTAGCTATTATATTATATTTTATATCTCTTAATAAGCATTAAAAATGTTCCTTTTTAATGATAAGTGTTTTCATTATTTTGATAACCAAAGGTAAATTTATATTATATTATATATACACATATGTATAAGATTTTTCCATGTAGGAAACTTTGAAAACTCAGAATCACTTATCTCAATGGATGTGAATGCAGAAGACAGAAGCGCAACACTAATTTGCACTTGCTAAACAGTGTATGGCGTCTACAAAACAGTATCTTTTCACTAGGTCATGGGGAGTTTAAAATTTCTTTTTCTCTGACGCTGGATAATGAACAATCAAACGGCCGAAAGTCACTGTAATGCATTTAAACTTAAATCACGTAAGTTACCTTCTGAGAAAGCTTTTTACAGAGAAAGGCTATATTCACGAGTCACAATGGATGAAAGCCTAAAAATCCACAACGACAGACGTCCATGCAGAAGGCAGCATCCATCTCCATTTTTCAACAATGGCTGGTATCAAACTTGAAAATTTATATTCCGAACAGCGCTGTCCTAACACTAGGCGACAGTTAGCCCTATTTTACTAGTGTCCAATGTAATCGGTTGTTTCCTTAAGAGATTTATTACAGAAATCTTACTTATAGTGTTACTCAGCAGTAATATCTTCCTATTCTACTTCAATTGTGGAAGGACTAGAGGACATTTCCACCTATGGTGCGGAGGGAAGCATAAAGTCCCGCGTTTGAATTGGAGCATAGAGTCCTGAGTTCGATTCCAATCACTGCGAAACATCTTGAGATGGGTGGAGAGTTTTGGCTGGGTGTACACGTCTGTCAAGATAGCTGCTTGGGAGTTTTCTGGGTTTACTCACTCGCGATGCATGAGTAGGGATCACTCACTACTGAACTCTTCGGGGAACAACATACGGGGTAAATAATTAATATGCCTTACAAACGTCATTTAGGCTGTTCACTGTACTTTCCTTTGGAAGCTCAGAAAACAGACCTGCTTGACCCACTTCTACTTTGTTAACTAATGAAAAAATTACAATATATTAAAAAGGATTTATGAATGAAAATATTAATTTTAAAGTCATTTGCATATTAGAAATTTTGAGATAAAATTCATGAAAACTTTCACTAATGTTTTGACTCATTGCTTGCGAAACCATAGATAAAAGTATTATCATACAGTTTTACTATTAATAAGCTCTCTAGTCTTTTATACACACACACACATTATATATCTATATTTAAAAAATCTTAAAAACAATGAGTATATTTCAGGAATATTTCAAATGTACTTCTAGTAAAAAGCTTACCTTTTTATATTCACTTTAGTCCCAATATTCCAGATAATAAAATAATAAAATATTTATGAAAATATGTAATTGATGCAATATTTTTCCACTTTCCGATTTTTGCTAATTGATTTATTTATATTGCGATTTGAGTACATAATGGACACTAATAATTCTAATATATTTGAAAAATATTTGCGCTTTTACCATTTTGAAATTATCTAATATATATACGCACTAGTTATTTCTCACTTAATATAACGGGGCAGTAATAAGCCATCGCTTTCATTTTTTGATTTGAAGTTATAGGTACTATTAAGATGTTATTAGCATATACTTTGTTAAATAGATAGATCAATACTTCTGCAAAGTTAGAAGAAAAAACTTACACCTAGTTATTAATTAGAATTGGAAAATATAATTATAAGTGTAAAAACAGAAATTTATCTTTATGATTTCACTTATTTTGTTTTCCCTTTTCGGGTGTAAGCATTGCTAATTTTGATGTCATGAAGAAAAATTACCTTTCAATAAAAATGATCTACTGAAGCAAATCACTGCAGATATACCACATGTTATTCATAGCATTTGAAGAATATGATTTTATTTGATAAATCCGGCTAGTAATTATTTTAATTCTGTTTCAGTTGCTATTAAATTCCTTTGTTAATATGGTGTGTGTGAGTAGAACAATATCTCATTTAGATACAGTACTAGCAAATGAAGAGCTTATTAATGTACTTCATTTTTGAGAGCTTCGTAAAAACAAATGCCCTGTAGTTTGAATTAAATATTTGGTTACCTCTATTTTTTCCTAATTATGATTAACAAAATGCTAAATAAAATAGAAAAATTAAAAAATTGACTTAAAAATTTAGTTTTTACTTAAATTTACATTTTATTTCAAATTTTCGGTTGATTCTTCTTTAGTCCTGAATTTTAAAAAATTGTAAAAGTAGATTGCTTAATTTTAGCTATTGTAATGATTATCTCATTGTACATTATAATAATTTAACTTTCATATATTTACTTTAAAAATGAAGTATGTTGTTAACGATCTCCTTGGATAATAATGTTATATTCATACCTGTAAAAGCAGAGCCCAATTTTTTGAAATCATTTAAAATAAATATTTTCGTTAAGTGTGGAAAAATTGATCTGGTTAATTGAAGTGGACTATTAGATAATATTACAATATACCCAGAACAATTAACCAAATCCAAATTCCCTTGTATCAAAAGAAAACTGTAATTCCTACTCACCAACAATGTCTTCATCATTTCACCGAAATTACTGTAGATAATCCTAAAATTATGTATGTTTTTGATACCTTAAAAATAAAAACGTGGTCAAAAAGTTAATTCAACACACACTCAGTCATTAACTCACAAAGAAATGAAATAAAAAATTTTTACTTTCGGAGTATACAGACAGACTCTGTACCCTATGAAGTTGACTCGAAATATTTTTAGTTTGACATTTTTCCAAATAAGATAAAATGATGAGAAAGGTATGAAAAAGTTATTGAAGCATTAAGTATTCACATTTTTTTTTTGAGTTATATATATTGCGATTTGAACACATAAAGTACACAAACAATTTTAGTTGATATACTTGAAAAATATTTACTTTTTCAATTTCTAAATTATCTAATATAGATACATACTTAGTATTTTTTCTTAAGCAATATAAATTTGCTGTTAAAAGCCATCGCTATTATTTAATGTTATTGAAGTTATAGGTCCTTATAAGATGGCATTAGCAAATTCTTTATTAAATAATTAGATTAATACATCTACAAATTTAGAAGAAAAAGCTTGGACATATTTATTAAAAAGAATTGCAAAATAATTTTGAGGGTAAATACAAAATTTTTCCTATTTTGATTTCATTTTTTTCCATTTATGGCTGTATGTATTGCTAATTTTGAAGTCAAGAGGAAAAATTACCTTTCCATAAAATCAAATTAATGTAACAATTCCCTGCAGAAACCATATTTGTTATTTATTGCATTTGTAGAATATAATTTTTGATTCGAGAAAATTGGCCTTTCATTATTTAAATTCTTTTTCAGTTGCTATTAAATTAATTTGCAAACATTAAAGATTTCATTTACATACAGTATTTGAAAATAAAGAGCTTACTAATATGCTTAGTTTTTGAAAACTTGGTAATAACAAACGCCGTGTAGTTTGACTTTAAAAATGTGGTTTCCATTATTTCTTTAACTCTAATGACCAATAAATGCTAAATTTATTAGAAAACTATAAAACCTGACTTAAAAATTCATTTTTAACTAAATTTCGTTCTATTTTAAATTATTATATGTTTTTTCTATTGTCCCAAAATTTAGTAAAAGTGTAAAAATAGATTAATTAATTTTACTTACCAAAGTCATTGTCGCTAGACATTACAAAATTTTAACTTTCGTATATTTCCTGTAAAATAAGGTATGTCTTTAATAAACTCATTGAAAAATATTGTTATAATAATATAAATACCTGTGTAACAGCAAAGTCCAATTTTTTAAATCATTTGAAACGAATATCTTCATTAAGGGTAGAAATGTTGATCTAATTAATTGGTGAGGCCTTTTCATTAATATTACAATGTACCCAGATCAATTAACCAAATCAAATTTCCCTGGTATCAAAAGGAAACTTTAGATCTACTCACCAACAGTATATTTATCATTTATCCGAAATTAATATAGGCATGCCTAAAATTATGTATAATATTGATACCTTTAAAATATATAAGTGGTCAAAATGTAAATTCCACAGACTCAGTTATTAAACCAAAAAAGTAAAGAAATTAATTGTAGAATGAAAAAAAAAACAAAGTTATATATTGATCATATATGGACGGTTGTTGCATCTAATATATGGACGGTTGATTTCACCTACTTTGTTTTCCATTTTCGGGTGTAAGCAATGCTAATTTTGATGTCATGAAGAAAAATTACCTTTCCATTAAAATGATCTACTGAAAGAAATCACTGCAGATATACCACATGTTATTCATAGCATTTGAAGAATATGATTTTATTTAATAAAATCGTGTAGTAAATATTTTAATTCTGTTTCAGTTGCTATTAAATTCCTTTGTTAATATTGTGTGTGTGAGTATAACAATATCTCATTTAGATACAGAACTAGCAAATGAAGAGCTTATTAATGTACTTCATTTTTGAGAGCTTCGTAACAACAAATGCCCTGTAGTTTGATTTAAAAGCTTGGTTACCTCTAATTTTTCCTAATTATGATTAACAAAATGCTAAATAAAATAGAAAAATTAAAAAATTGACTTAAAAATTTAGTTTTTACTTAAATTTACATTTTATTTCAAATTTTCGGTTGATTCTTCTTTAGTCCTGAATTTTAAAAAATTGTAAAAGTAGATTGCTTAATTTTAGCTATTGTAATGATTATCTCATTGTACATTATAATAATTTAACTTTCATATATTTACTTTAAAAATGAAGTATGTTGTTAACGATCTCCTTGGATAATAATGTTATATTCATACCTGTAAAAGCAGAGCCCAATTTTTTGAAATCATTTAAAATAAATATTTTCGTTAAGTGTGGAAAAATTGATCTGGTTAATTGAAGTGGGCTATTAGATAATATTACAATATACCCAGAACAATTAACCAAATCCAAATTCCCTTGTATCAAAAGAAAACTGTAATTCCTACTCACCAATAATGTCTTCATCATTTCACCGAAATTATTGTAGATAATCCTAAAATTTTGTATGTTTTTGATACCTTAAAAATAAAAACGTGGTCAAAAAGTTAATTCAACACACACTCAGTCATTAACTCACAAAGTAATGAAATAAAAATTTTATAATTTCTGAGTATACAGACAGACTCTGTACCCTATGAAGTTGACTTGAAATATTTTTAGTTTGACATTTTTCCAGAAGAGATAAAATGAGGAGAAAGATATGAAAAAGTAATTGAAGCATTAAGAATTTACACTTTTTTTTATTTTTGAGTTATATATATATATTGCGATTTGAGCACATAAAGTACTCTAACAATTTTAGTTGATATACTTGAAAAATATTTACTTTTTCCATTTCTAAATTATCTAATATACATACACACTAAGTATTTATTTCTCAAGCAATATAAATTTGCTGTTAAAAGCCATCGCTATTATTTACTGTTATTGAAGTTATAGGTCCTTATAAGATTGCATTAGCTGCATTATTTTTCCACTTTCCGATTTTTGCTACTCGATTTATTTATATTGCGATTTGAGTACATAATGGACAGTAATAATTATAATATACTTGAAAAATATTTGCGATTTTACCATTTTCAAATTATCTAATATATATGCACACTATTTATTTCTCACCTAATATAACGGGGCAGTAATAAGCCATAGCTTTCATTTTTTGATATTGAAATTATAGGTACTATTAAGATGTTATTAGTATATACTTTGTTAAATAGATAGATCAATACTTCTGCAAAGTTAGAAGAAAAAACTTACACCTAGTTATTAATTAGAATTGGAAAATATAATTATAAGTGTAAAAACAGAAATTTATCTTTTAGATTTCACTCATTTTGTTTTCCCTTTTCGGGTGTAAGTATTGCTAATTTTGATGTCATGAAGAAAAATTACCTTTCCATAAATATGATCTACTGAAACAAATCACTGCAGATATACCACATGTTATTCATAGCATTTGAAGAATATGATTTTATTTGATAAAATCGGCTAGTAATTATTTTAATTCTGTTTCAGTTGCTATTAAATTCCTTTGTTAATATTGTGTGTGTGAGTAGAACAATATCTCATTTAGATACAGTACTAGCAAATGAAGAGCTTATTAATGTACTTCATTTTTGAGAGCTTCGTAACAACAAATGCCCTGTAGTTTGATTTAAAAACTTGGTTACCTCTAATTTTTCCTAATTATGATTAACAAAATGCTAAATAAAATAGAAAAATTAAAAAATTGACTTAAAAATTTAGTTTTTACTTAAATTTTCATTTTATTACAAATTTTCGGTTGATTCTTCTTTAGTCCTGAATTTTAAAAAATTGTAAAAGTAGATTGATTAATTTTAGCTATTGTAATGATTCTCTCATTGAACATTATAAAAATTTAACTTTCATATATTTACTTTAAAAATGAAGTATTTTGTTAACGATCTCCTTGGATAATAATGTTATATTCATATTTATACCTGTAAAAGCAGAGCCCAATTTTTTGAAATCATTTAAAATAAATATTTTCGTTAAGTGTGGAAAAATCGATCTGGTTAATTGAAGTGAGCTATTAGATAATACTACAATATACCCAGAACAATTAACCAAATCAAAATTCCCTTGTATCAAAAGAAAACTGTAATTCCTACTCACCAACAATGTCTTCATCATTTTACCGAAATTATTGTAGATAATCCTAAAATTATGTATGTTTTTGATACCTTAAAAATAAAAACGTGGTCAAAAAGTTAATTCAACACACACTCAGTCATTAACTCACAAAGTAATGAAATAAAAAATTTTTACTTTCGGAGTATACAGACAGACTCTGTACCCTATGAAGTTGACTCGAAATATTTTTAGTTTGACATTTTTCCAAATAAGATAAAATGATGAGAATGAAAAAGTTATTGAAGCATTAAGTATTAAAATTTTTTTTTATTTTTGAGTTATATATATTGCGATTTGAACACATAAAGTACACAAACAATTTTAGTTGATATACTTGAAAAATATTTACTTTTTCAATTTCTAAATTATCTAATATAGATACATACTTAGTATTTTTTTCTTAAGCAATATAAATTTGCTGTTAAAAGCCATCGCTATTATTTAATGTTATTGAAGTTATAGGTCCTTATAAGATGGCATTAGCAAATTCTTTATTAAATAATTAGATTAATAAATCTACAAATTTAGAAGAAAAAGCTTGGACATATTTATTAAAAAGAATTGCAAAATAATTTTGAGGGTAAATACAAAATTTTTCCTATTTTGATTTCATTTTTTTTCCATTTATGGCTGTATGTATTGCTAATTTTGAAGTCAAGAGGAAAAATTACCTTTCCATAAAATCAAATTAATGTAACAATTCCCTGCAGAAACCATATTTGTTATTTATTGCATTTGTAGAATATAATTTTTGATTCGAGAAAATTGGCCTTTCATTATTTAAATTCTTTTTCAGTTGCTATTAAATTAATTTGCAAACATTAAAGATTTCATTTACATACAGTATTTGAAAATAAAGAGCTTACTAATATGCTTAGTTTTTGAAAACTTGGTAATAACAAACGCCGTGTAGTTTGACTTTAAAAATGTGGTTTCCATTATTTCTTTAACTCTAATGACCAATAAATGCTAAATTTATTAGAAAACTATAAAACCTGACTTAAAAATTCATTTTTAACTAAATTTCGTTCTATTTTAAATTATTATATGTTTTTTCTATTGTCCCAAAATTTAGTAAAAGTGTAAAAATAGATTAATTAATTTTACTTACCAAAGTCATTGTCGCTAGACATTACAAAATTTTAACTTTCGTATATTTCCTGTAAAATAAGGTATGTCTTTAATAAACTCATTGAAAAATATTGTTATAATAATATAAATACCTGTGTAACAGCAAAGTCCAATTTTTTAAATCATTTGAAACGAATATCTTCATTAAGGGTAGAAATGTTGATCTAATTAATTGGTGAGGCCTTTTCATTAATATTACAATGTACCCAGATCAATTAACCAAATCAAATTTCTCTGGTATCAAAAGGAAACTTTAGATCTACTCACCAACAGTATATTTATCATTTATCCGAAATTAATATAGGTATGCCTAAAATTATGTATAATATTGATACCTTTAAAATATATAAGTGGTCAAAATGTAAATTCCACAGACTCAGTTATTAAACCAAAAAAAGTAAAGAAATTAATTGTAGAATGAAAAAAAAAACAAAGTTATATATTGATCATATATGGACGGTTGATTTCACTTACTTTGTTTTCCATTTTCGGGTTTAAGCATTGCTAATTTTGATGTCATGAAGAAAAATTACCTTTCCATTAAAATGATCTACTGAAAGAAATCACAGCAGATATACCACATGTTATTCATAGCATTTGAAGAATATGATTTTATTTGATAAAATCGTGTAGTAAATATTTTAATTCTGTTTCAGTTGCTATTAAATTCCTTTGTTAATATTGTGTGTGTGAGTAGAATAATATCTCATTTAGATACAGAACTAGCAAATGAAGAGCTTATTAATGTACTTCATTTTTGAGAGCTTCGTAACAACAAATGCCCTGTAGTTTGATTTAAAAGCTAGGTTACCTCTAATTTTTCCTAATTATGATTAACAAAATGCTAAATAAAATAGAAAAATTAAAAAATTGAATTAAAAATTTAGTTTTTACTTAAAGTTACATTTTATTTCAAATTTTCGGTTGATTCTTCTTTAGTCTTGAATTTTAAAAAATTGTAAAAGTAGATTGCTTAATTTTAGCTATTGTAATGATTATTAATTGTACATTATAATAATTTAACTTTCATATATTTACTTTAAAAATGAAGTATGTTGTTAACGATCTCCTTGGATAATAATGTTATATTCATACTTGTAAAAGCAGAGCCCAATTTTTTGAAATCATTTAAAATAAATATTTTCGTTAAGTGTGGAAAAATTGATCTGGTTAATTGAAGTGAGCTATTAGATAATACTACAATATACCCAGAACAATTAACCAAATCAAAATTCCCTTGTATCAAAAGAAAACTGTAATTCCTACTCACCAACAATGTCTTCATCATTTTACCGAAATTATTGTAGATAATCCTAAAATTATGTATGTTTTTGATACCTTAAAAATAAAAACGTGGTCAAAAAGTTAATTCAACACACACTCAGTCATTAACTCACAAAGTAATGAAATAAAAAATTTTTACTTTCGGAGTATACAGACAGACTCTGTACCCTATGAAGTTGACTCGAAATATTTTTAGTTTGACATTTTTCCAAATAAGATAAAATGATGAGAATGTAAAAGTTATTGAAGCATTAAGTATTCAAATTTTTTTTATTTTTGAGTTATATATATTGCGATTTGAACACATAAAGTACACAAACAATTTTAGTTGATATACTTGAAAAATATTTACTTTTTCAATTTCTAAATTATCTAATATAGATACATACTTAGTATTTTTTTCTTAAGCAATATAAATTTGCTGTTAAAAGCCATCGCTATTATTTAATGTTATTGAAGTTATAGGTCCTTATAAGATGGCATTAGCAAATTCTTTATTAAATAATTAGATTAATAAATCTACAAATTTAGAAGAAAAAGCTTGGACATATTTATTAAAAAGAATTGCAAAATAATTTTGAGGGTAAATACAAAATTTTTCCTATTTTGATTTCATTTTTTTTCCATTTATGGCTGTATGTATTGCTAATTTTGAAGTCAAGAGGAAAAATTACCTTTCCATAAAATCAAATTAATGTAACAATTCCCTGCAGAAACCATATTTGTTATTTATTGCATTTGTAGAATATAATTTTTGATTCGAGAAAATTGGCCTTTCATTATTTAAATTCTTTTTCAGTTGCTATTAAATTAATTTGCAAACATTAAAGATTTCATTTACATACAGTATTTGAAAATAAAGAGCTTACTAATATGCTTAGTTTTTGAAAACTTGGTAATAACAAACGCCGTGTAGTTTGACTTTAAAAATGTGGTTTCCATTATTTCTTTAACTCTAATGACCAATAAATGCTAAATTTATTAGAAAACTATAAAACCTGACTTAAAAATTCATTTTTAACTAAATTTCGTTCTATTTTAAATTATTATATGTTTTTTCTATTGTCCCAAAATTTAGTAAAAGTGTAAAAATAGATTAATTAATTTTACTTACCAAAGTCATTGTCGCTAGACATTACAAAATTTTAACTTTCGTATATTTCCTGTAAAATAAGGTATGTCTTTAATAAACTCATTGAAAAATATTGTTATAATAATATAAATACCTGTGTAACAGCAAAGTCCAATTTTTTAAATCATTTGAAACGAATATCTTCATTAAGGGTAGAAATGTTGATCTAATTAATTGGTGAGGCCTTTTCATTAATATTACAATGTACCCAGATCAATTAACCAAATCAAATTTCTCTGGTATCAAAAGGAAACTTTAGATCTACTCACCAACAGTATATTTATCATTTATCCGAAATTAATATAGGTATGCCTAAAATTATGTATAATATTGATACCTTTAAAATATATAAGTGGTCAAAATGTAAATTCCACAGACTCAGTTATTAAACCAAAAAAAGTAAAGAAATTAATTGTAGAATGAAAAAAAAAACAAAGTTATATATTGATCATATATGGACGGTTGATTTCACTTACTTTGTTTTCCATTTTCGGGTTTAAGCATTGCTAATTTTGATGTCATGAAGAAAAATTACCTTTCCATTAAAATGATCTACTGAAAGAAATCACAGCAGATATACCACATGTTATTCATAGCATTTGAAGAATATGATTTTATTTGATAAAATCGTGTAGTAAATATTTTAATTCTGTTTCAGTTGCTATTAAATTCCTTTGTTAATATTGTGTGTGTGAGTAGAATAATATCTCATTTAGATACAGAACTAGCAAATGAAGAGCTTATTAATGTACTTCATTTTTGAGAGCTTCGTAACAACAAATGCCCTGTAGTTTGATTTAAAAGCTAGGTTACCTCTAATTTTTCCTAATTATGATTAACAAAATGCTAAATAAAATAGAAAAATTAAAAAATTGAATTAAAAATTTAGTTTTTACTTAAAGTTACATTTTATTTCAAATTTTCGGTTGATTCTTCTTTAGTCTTGAATTTTAAAAAATTGTAAAAGTAGATTGCTTAATTTTAGCTATTGTAATGATTATTAATTGTACATTATAATAATTTAACTTTCATATATTTACTTTAAAAATGAAGTATGTTGTTAACGATCTCCTTGGATAATAATGTTATATTCATACTTGTAAAAGCAGAGCCCAATTTTTTGAAATCATTTAAAATAAATATTTTCGTTAAGTGTGGAAAAATTGATCTGGTTAATTGAAGTGAGCTATTAGATAATACTACAATATACCCAGAACAATTAACCAAATCAAAATTCCCTTGTATCAAAAGAAAACTGTAATTCCTACTCACCAACAATGTCTTCATCATTTTACCGAAATTATTGTAGATAATCCTAAAATTATGTATGTTTTTGATACCTTAAAAATAAAAACGTGGTCAAAAAGTTAATTCAACACACACTCAGTCATTAACTCACAAAGTAATGAAATAAAAAATTTTTACTTTCGGAGTATACAGACAGACTCTGTACCCTATGAAGTTGACTCGAAATATTTTTAGTTTGACATTTTTCCAAATAAGATAAAATGATGAGAATGTAAAAGTTATTGAAGCATTAAGTATTCAAATTTTTTTTATTTTTGAGTTATATATATTGCGATTTGAACACATAAAGTACACAAACAATTTTAGTTGATATACTTGAAAAATATTTACTTTTTCAATTTCTAAATTATCTAATATAGATACATACTTAGTATTTTTTTCTTAAGCAATATAAATTTGCTGTTAAAAGCCATCGCTATTATTTAATGTTATTGAAGTTATAGGTCCTTATAAGATGGCATTAGCAAATTCTTTATTAAATAATTAGATTAATAAATCTACAAATTTAGAAGAAAAAGCTTGGACATATTTATTAAAAAGAATTGCAAAATAATTTTGAGGGTAAATACAAAATTTTTCCTATTTTGATTTCATTTTTTTTCCATTTATGGCTGTATGTATTGCTAATTTTGAAGTCAAGAGGAAAAATTACCTTTCCATAAAATCAAATTAATGTAACAATTCCCTGCAGAAACCATATTTGTTATTTATTGCATTTGTAGAATATAATTTTTGATTCGAGAAAATTGGCCTTTCATTATTTAAATTCTTTTTCAGTTGCTATTAAATTAATTTGCAAACATTAAAGATTTCATTTACATACAGTATTTGAAAATAAAGAGCTTACTAATATGCTTAGTTTTTGAAAACTTGGTAATAACAAACGCCGTGTAGTTTGACTTTAAAAATGTGGTTTCCATTATTTCTTTAACTCTAATGACCAATAAATGCTAAATTTATTAGAAAACTATAAAACCTGACTTAAAAATTCATTTTTAACTAAATTTCGTTCTATTTTAAATTATTATATGTTTTTTCTATTGTCCCAAAATTTAGTAAAAGTGTAAAAATAGATTAATTAATTTTACTTACCAAAGTCATTGTCGCTAGACATTACAAAATTTTAACTTTCGTATATTTCCTGTAAAATAAGGTATGTCTTTAATAAACTCATTGAAAAATATTGTTATAATAATATAAATACCTGTGTAACAGCAAAGTCCAATTTTTTAAATCATTTGAAACGAATATCTTCATTAAGGGTAGAAATGTTGATCTAATTAATTGGTGAGGCCTTTTCATTAATATTACAATGTACCCAGATCAATTAACCAAATCAAATTTCTCTGGTATCAAAAGGAAACTTTAGATCTACTCACCAACAGTATATTTATCATTTATCCGAAATTAATATAGGTATGCCTAAAATTATGTATAATATTGATACCTTTAAAATATATAAGTGGTCAAAATGTAAATTCCACAGACTCAGTTATTAAACCAAAAAAAGTAAAGAAATTAATTGTAGAATGAAAAAAAAAACAAAGTTATATATTGATCATATATGGACGGTTGATTTCACTTACTTTGTTTTCCATTTTCGGGTTTAAGCATTGCTAATTTTGATGTCATGAAGAAAAATTACCTTTCCATTAAAATGATCTACTGAAAGAAATCACAGCAGATATACCACATGTTATTCATAGCATTTGAAGAATATGATTTTATTTGATAAAATCGTGTAGTAAATATTTTAATTCTGTTTCAGTTGCTATTAAATTCCTTTGTTAATATTGTGTGTGTGAGTAGAATAATATCTCATTTAGATACAGAACTAGCAAATGAAGAGCTTATTAATGTACTTCATTTTTGAGAGCTTCGTAACAACAAATGCCCTGTAGTTTGATTTAAAAGCTAGGTTACCTCTAATTTTTCCTAATTATGATTAACAAAATGCTAAATAAAATAGAAAAATTAAAAAATTGAATTAAAAATTTAGTTTTTACTTAAAGTTACATTTTATTTCAAATTTTCGGTTGATTCTTCTTTAGTCTTGAATTTTAAAAAATTGTAAAAGTAGATTGCTTAATTTTAGCTATTGTAATGATTATTAATTGTACATTATAATAATTTAACTTTCATATATTTACTTTAAAAATGAAGTATGTTGTTAACGATCTCCTTGGATAATAATGTTATATTCATACTTGTAAAAGCAGAGCCCAATTTTTTGAAATCATTTAAAATAAATATTTTCGTTAAGTGTGGAAAAATTGATCTGGTTAATTGAAGTGAGCTATTAGATAATACTACAATATACCCAGAACAATTAACCAAATCAAAATTCCCTTGTATCAAAAGAAAACTGTAATTCCTACTCACCAACAATGTCTTCATCATTTTACCGAAATTATTGTAGATAATCCTAAAATTATGTATGTTTTTGATACCTTAAAAATAAAAACGTGGTCAAAAAGTTAATTCAACACACACTCAGTCATTAACTCACAAAGTAATGAAATAAAAAATTTTTACTTTCGGAGTATACAGACAGACTCTGTACCCTATGAAGTTGACTCGAAATATTTTTAGTTTGACATTTTTCCAAATAAGATAAAATGATGAGAATGTAAAAGTTATTGAAGCATTAAGTATTCAAATTTTTTTTATTTTTGAGTTATATATATTGCGATTTGAACACATAAAGTACACAAACAATTTTAGTTGATATACTTGAAAAATATTTACTTTTTCAATTTCTAAATTATCTAATATAGATACATACTTAGTATTTTTTTCTTAAGCAATATAAATTTGCTGTTAAAAGCCATCGCTATTATTTAATGTTATTGAAGTTATAGGTCCTTATAAGATGGCATTAGCAAATTCTTTATTAAATAATTAGATTAATAAATCTACAAATTTAGAAGAAAAAGCTTGGACATATTTATTAAAAAGAATTGCAAAATAATTTTGAGGGTAAATACAAAATTTTTCCTATTTTGATTTCATTTTTTTTCCATTTATGGCTGTATGTATTGCTAATTTTGAAGTCAAGAGGAAAAATTACCTTTCCATAAAATCAAATTAATGTAACAATTCCCTGCAGAAACCATATTTGTTATTTATTGCATTTGTAGAATATAATTTTTGATTCGAGAAAATTGGCCTTTCATTATTTAAATTCTTTTTCAGTTGCTATTAAATTAATTTGCAAACATTAAAGATTTCATTTACATACAGTATTTGAAAATAAAGAGCTTACTAATATGCTTAGTTTTTGAAAACTTGGTAATAACAAACGCCGTGTAGTTTGACTTTAAAAATGTGGTTTCCATTATTTCTTTAACTCTAATGACCAATAAATGCTAAATTTATTAGAAAACTATAAAACCTGACTTAAAAATTCATTTTTAACTAAATTTCGTTCTATTTTAAATTATTATATGTTTTTTCTATTGTCCCAAAATTTAGTAAAAGTGTAAAAATAGATTAATTAATTTTACTTACCAAAGTCATTGTCGCTAGACATTACAAAATTTTAACTTTCGTATATTTCCTGTAAAATAAGGTATGTCTTTAATAAACTCATTGAAAAATATTGTTATAATAATATAAATACCTGTGTAACAGCAAAGTCCAATTTTTTAAATCATTTGAAACGAATATCTTCATTAAGGGTAGAAATGTTGATCTAATTAATTGGTGAGGCCTTTTCATTAATATTACAATGTACCCAGATCAATTAACCAAATCAAATTTCTCTGGTATCAAAAGGAAACTTTAGATCTACTCACCAACAGTATATTTATCATTTATCCGAAATTAATATAGGTATGCCTAAAATTATGTATAATATTGATACCTTTAAAATATATAAGTGGTCAAAATGTAAATTCCACAGACTCAGTTATTAAACCAAAAAAAGTAAAGAAATTAATTGTAGAATGAAAAAAAAAACAAAGTTATATATTGATCATATATGGACGGTTGATTTCACTTACTTTGTTTTCCATTTTCGGGTTTAAGCATTGCTAATTTTGATGTCATGAAGAAAAATTACCTTTCCATTAAAATGATCTACTGAAAGAAATCACAGCAGATATACCACATGTTATTCATAGCATTTGAAGAATATGATTTTATTTGATAAAATCGTGTAGTAAATATTTTAATTCTGTTTCAGTTGCTATTAAATTCCTTTGTTAATATTGTGTGTGTGAGTAGAATAATATCTCATTTAGATACAGAACTAGCAAATGAAGAGCTTATTAATGTACTTCATTTTTGAGAGCTTCGTAACAACAAATGCCCTGTAGTTTGATTTAAAAGCTAGGTTACCTCTAATTTTTCCTAATTATGATTAACAAAATGCTAAATAAAATAGAAAAATTAAAAAATTGAATTAAAAATTTAGTTTTTACTTAAAGTTACATTTTATTTCAAATTTTCGGTTGATTCTTCTTTAGTCTTGAATTTTAAAAAATTGTAAAAGTAGATTGCTTAATTTTAGCTATTGTAATGATTATCTAATTGTACATTATAATAATTTAACTTTCATATATTTACTTTAAAAATGAAGTATGTTGTTAACGATCTCCTTGGATAATAATGTTATATTCATACTTGTAAAAGCAGAGCCCAATTTTTTGAAATCATTTAAAATAAATATTTTCGTTAAGTGTGGAAAAATTGATCTGGTTAATTGAAGTGAGCTATTAGATAATACTACAATATACCCAGAACAATTAACCAAATCAAAATTCCCTTGTATCAAAAGAAAACTGTAATTCCTACTCACCAACAATGTCTTCATCATTTTACCGAAATTATTGTAGATAATCCTAAAATTATGTATGTTTTTGATACCTTAAAAATAAAAACGTGGTCAAAAAGTTAATTCAACACACACTCAGTCATTAACTCACAAAGTAATGAAATAAAAAATTTTTACTTTCGGAGTATACAGACAGACTCTGTACCCTATGAAGTTGACTCGAAATATTTTTAGTTTGACATTTTTCCAAATAAGATAAAATGATGAGAATGTAAAAGTTATTGAAGCATTAAGTATTCAAATTTTTTTTATTTTTGAGTTATATATATTGCGATTTGAACACATAAAGTACACAAACAATTTTAGTTGATATACTTGAAAAATATTTACTTTTTCAATTTCTAAATTATCTAATATAGATACATACTTAGTATTTTTTTCTTAAGCAATATAAATTTGCTGTTAAAAGCCATCGCTATTATTTAATGTTATTGAAGTTATAGGTCCTTATAAGATGGCATTAGCAAATTCTTTATTAAATAATTAGATTAATAAATCTACAAATTTAGAAGAAAAAGCTTGGACATATTTATTAAAAAGAATTGCAAAATAATTTTGAGGGTAAATACAAAATTTTTCCTATTTTGATTTCATTTTTTTTCCATTTATGGCTGTATGTATTGCTAATTTTGAAGTCAAGAGGAAAAATTACCTTTCCATAAAATCAAATTAATGTAACAATTCCCTGCAGAAACCATATTTGTTATTTATTGCATTTGTAGAATATAATTTTTGATTCGAGAAAATTGGCCTTTCATTATTTAAATTCTTTTTCAGTTGCTATTAAATTAATTTGCAAACATTAAAGATTTCATTTACATACAGTATTTGAAAATAAAGAGCTTACTAATATGCTTAGTTTTTGAAAACTTGGTAATAACAAACGCCGTGTAGTTTGACTTTAAAAATGTGGTTTCCATTATTTCTTTAACTCTAATGACCAATAAATGCTAAATTTATTAGAAAACTATAAAACCTGACTTAAAAATTCATTTTTAACTAAATTTCGTTCTATTTTAAATTATTATATGTTTTTTCTATTGTCCCAAAATTTAGTAAAAGTGTAAAAATAGATTAATTAATTTTACTTACCAAAGTCATTGTCGCTAGACATTACAAAATTTTAACTTTCGTATATTTCCTGTAAAATAAGGTATGTCTTTAATAAACTCATTGAAAAATATTGTTATAATAATATAAATACCTGTGTAACAGCAAAGTCCAATTTTTTAAATCATTTGAAACGAATATCTTCATTAAGGGTAGAAATGTTGATCTAATTAATTGGTGAGGCCTTTTCATTAATATTACAATGTACCCAGATCAATTAACCAAATCAAATTTCTCTGGTATCAAAAGGAAACTTTAGATCTACTCACCAACAGTATATTTATCATTTATCCGAAATTAATATAGGCATGCCTAAAATTATGTATAATATTGATACCTTTAAAATATATAAGTGGTCAAAATGTAAATTCCACAGACTCAGTTATTAAACCAAAAAAAGTAAAGAAATTAATTGTAGAATGAAAAAAAAAACAAAGTTATATATTGATCATATATGGACGGTTGTTGCATCTAATATATGGACGGTTGATTTCACTTACTTTGTTTTCCATTTTCGGGTTTAAGCATTGCTAATTTTGATGTCATGAAGAAAAATTACCTTTCCATTAAAATGATCTACTGAAAGAAATCACTGCAGATATACCACATGTTATTCATAGCATTTGAAGAATATGATTTTATTTGATAAAATCGTGTAGTAAATATTTTAATTCTGTTTCAGTTGCTATTAAATTCCTTTGTTAATATTGTGTGTGTGAGTAGAACAATATCTCATTTAGATACAGAACTAGCAAATGAAGAGCTTATTAATGTACTTCATTTTTGAGAGCTTCGTAACAACAAATGCCCTGTAGTTTGATTTAAAAGCTTGGTTACCTCTAATTTTTCCTAATTATGATTAACAAAATGCTAAATAAAATAGAAAAATTAAAAAATTGACTTAAAAATTTAGTTTTTACTTAAATTTACATTTTATTTCAAATTTTCGGTTGATTCTTCTTTAGTCCTGAATTTTAAAAAATTGTAAAAGTAGATTGCTTAATTTTAGCTATTGTAATGATTATCTCATTGTACATTATAATAATTTAACTTTCATATATTTACTTTAAAAATGAAGTATGTTGTTAACGATCTCCTTGGATAATAATGTTATATTCATACCTGTAAAAGCAGAGCCCAATTTTTTGAAATCATTTAAAATAAATATTTTCGTTAAGTGTGGAAAAATTGATCTGGTTAATTGAAGTGGACTATTAGATAATATTACAATATACCCAGAACAATTAACCAAATCCAAATTCCCTTGTATCAAAAGAAAACTGTAATTCCTACTCACCAACAATGTCTTCATCATTTCACCGAAATTATTGTAGATAATCCTAAAATTTTGTATGTTTTTGATACCTTAGAAATAAAAACGTGGTCAAAAAATTAATTCTACACACACTCAGTCATTAACTCACAAAGTAATGTAATAAAAATTTTATAATTTCTGAGTATACAGACAGACTCTGTACCCTATGAAGTTGACTTGAAATATTTTTAGTTTGACATTTTTCCAGAAGAGATAAAATGATGAGAAAGATATGAAAAAGTAATTGAAGCATTAAGAATTTACACTTTTTTTATTTTTGAGTTATATATATATTGCGATTTGAGCACATAAAGTACTCTAACAATTTTAGTTGATATACTTGAAAAATATTTACTTCTTCAATTTCTAAATTATCTAATATACATACACACTAAGTATTTATTTCTCAAGCAATATAAATTTGCTGTTAAAAGCCATCGCTATTATTTACTGTTATTGAAGTTATAGGTCCTTATAAGATTGCATTAGCTGCATTATTTTTCCACTTTCCGATTTTTGCTACTCGATTTATTTATATTGCGATTTGAGTACATAATGGACAGTAATAATTATAATATACTTGAAAAATATTTGCGATTTTACCATTTTCAAATTATCTAATATATATGCACACTATTTATTTCTCACCTAATATAACGGGGCAGTAATAAGCCATCGCTTTCATTTTTTGATATTGAAATTATAGGTACTATTAAGATGTTATTAGTATATACTTTGTTAAATAGATAGATCAATACTTTTGCAAAGTTAGAAGAAAAAACTTACACATAGTTATTAATTAGAATTGGAAAATATAATTATAAGTGTAAAAACAGAAATTTATCTTTTAGATTTCACTCATTTTGTTTCCCCTTTTCGAGTGTAAGTATTGCTAATTTTGATGTCATGAAGAAAAATTACCTTTCCATAAAAATGATCTACTGAAACAAATCACTGCAGATATACCACATGTTATTCATAGCATTTGAAGAATATGATTTTATTTGACAAAATCGGCTAGTAATTATTTTAATTCTGTTTCAGTTGCTATTAAATTCCTTTGTTAATATTGTGTGTGTGAGTAGAACAATATCTCATTTAGATACAGTACTAGCAAATGAAGAGCTTATTAATGTACTTCATTTTTGAGAGCTTCGTAACAACAAATGCCCTGTAGTTTGATTTAAAAACTTGGTTACCTCTAATTTTTCCTAATTATGATTAACAAAATGCTAAATAAAATAGAAAAATTAAAAAATTGACTTAAAAATTTAGTTTTTACTTAAATTTTCATTTTATTTAAAATTTTCGGTTGATTCTTCTTTAGTCCTGAATTTTAAAAAAATTGTAAAAGTAGATTGATTAATTTTAGCTATTGTAATGATTCTCTCATTGAACATTATAAAAATTTAACTTTCATATATTTACTTTAAAAATGAAGTATTTTGTTAACGATCTCCTTGGATAATAATGTTATATTCATATTTATACCTGTAAAAGCAGAGCCCAATTTTTTGAAATCATTTAAAATAAATATTTTCGTTAAGTGTGGAAAAATCGATCTGGTTAATTGAAGTGAGCTATTAGATAATACTACAATATACCCAGAACAATTAACCAAATCAAAATTCCCTTGTATCAAAAGAAAACTGTAATTCCTACTCACCAACAATGTCTTCATCATTTTACCGAAATTATTGTAGATAATCCTAAAATTATGTATGTTTTTGATACCTTAAAAATAAAAACGTGGTCAAAAAGTTAATTCAACACACACTCAGTCATTAACTCACAAAGTAATGAAATAAAAAATTTTTACTTTCGGAGTATACAGACAGACTCTGTACCCTATGAAGTTGATTCGAAATATTTTTAGTTTGACATTTTTCCAAATAAGATAAAATGATGAGAATGAAAAAGTTATTGAAGCATTAAGTATTCACATTTTTTTTATTTTTGAGTTATATATATTGCGATTTGAACACATAAAGTACACAAACAATTTTAGTTGATATACTTGAAAAATATTTACTTTTTCAATTTCTAAATTATCTAATATAGATACATACTTAGTATTTTTTTCTTAAGCAATATAAATTTGCTGTTAAAAGCCATCGCTATTATTTAATGTTATTGAAGTTATAGGTCCTTATAAGATGGCATTAGCAAATTCTTTATTAAATAATTAGATTAATACATCTACAAATTTAGAAGAAAAAGCTTGGACATATTTATTAAAAAGAATTGCAAAATAATTTTGAGGGTAAATACAAAATTTTTCCTATTTTGATTTCATTATTTTTTCCATTTATCGGCTGTATGTATTGCTAATTTTGAAGTCAAGAGGAAAAATTACCTTTCCATAAAATCAAATTAATGTAACAATTCCCTGCAGAAACCATATTTGTTATTTATTGCATTTGTAGCCTATAATTTTTGATTCGAGAAAATTGGCCTTTCATTATTTAAATTCTTTTTCAGTTGCTATTAAATTAATTTGCAAACATTAAAGATTTCATTTAGATACAGTATTTGAAAATAAAGAGCTTACTAATATGCTTAGTTTTTGAAAACTTGGTAATAACAAACGCCGTGTAGTTTGACTTTAAAAATGTGGTTTCCATTATTTCTTTAACTCTAATGACCAATAAATGCTAAATTTATTAGAAAACAATAAAACTTGACTTAAAAATTCATTTTTATCTAAATTTCGTTCTATTTTAAATTATTATATGTTTTTTCTATTGTCCCAAAATTTAGTAAAAGTGTAAAAATAGATTAATTATATTTTACTTACCAAAGTCATTGTCGCTAGACATTACAAAATTTTAACTTTCGTATATTTCCTGTAAAATAAGATATGTCTTTAATAAACTCATTGAAAAATATTGTTATAATAATATAAATACCTGTGTAACAGCAAAGTCCAATTTTTTAAATCATTTGAAACGAATATCTTCATTAAGGGTAGAAATGTTGATCTAATTAATTGGTGAGGCCTTTTCATTAATATTACAATGTACCCAGATCAATTAACCAAATCAAATTTCCCTGGTATCAAAAGGAAACTTTAGATCTACTCACCAACAGTATATTTATCATTTATCCGAAATTAATATAGGCATGCCTAAAATTATGTATAATATTGATACCTTTAAAATATATAAGTGGTCAAAATGTAAATTCCACAGACTCAGTTATTAAACCAAAAAAGTAAAGAAATTAATTGTAGAATGAAAAAAAAAGAAAACAAAGTTATATATTGATCATATATGGACGGTTGTTGCATCTAATATATGGACGGTTGATTTCACCTACTTTGTTTTCCATTTTCGGGCGTAAGCAATGCTTATTTTGATGTCATGAAGAAAAATTACCTTTCCATTAAAATGATCTACTGAAACAAATCACTGCAGATATACCACATGTTATTCATAGCATTTGAAGAATATGATTTTATTTAATAAAATCGTGTAGTAAATATTTTAATTCTGTTTCAGTTGCTATTAAATTCCTTTGTTAATATTGTGTGTGTGAGTATAACAATATCTCATTTAGATACAGAACTAGCAAATGAAGAGTTTATTAATGTACTTCATTTTTGAGAGCTTCGTAACAACAAATGCCCTGTAGTTTGATTTAAAAGCTTGGTTACCTCTAATTTTTCCTAATTATGATTAACAAAATGCTAAATAAAATAGAAAAATTAAAAAATTGACTTAAAAATTTAGTTTTTACTTAAATTTACATTTTATTTCAAATTTTCGGTTGATTCTTCTTTAGTCCTGAATTTTAAAAAATTGTAAAAGTAGATTGCTTAATTTTAGCTATTGTAATGATTATCTCATTGTACATTATAATAATTTAACTTTCATATATTTACTTTAAAAATGAAGTATGTTGTTAACGATCTCCTTGGATAATAATGTTATATTCATACCTGTAAAAGCAGAGCCCAATTTTTTGAAATCATTTAAAATAAATATTTTCGTTAAGTGTGGAAAAATTGATCTGGTTAATTGAAGTGGACTATTAGATAATATTACAATATACCCAGAACAATTAACCAAATCCAAATTCCCTTGTATCAAAAGAAAACTGTAATTCCTACTCACCAACAATGTCTTCATCATTTCACCGAAATTATTGTAGATAATCCTAAAATTTTGTATGTTTTTGATACCTTAGAAATAAAAACGTGGTCAAAAAGTTAATTCTACACACACTCAGTCATTAACTCACAAAGTAATGAAATAAAAATTTTATAATTTCTGAGTATACAGACAGACTCTGTACCCTATGAAGTTGACTTGAAATATTTTTAGTTTGACATTTTTCCAGAAGAGATAAAATGATGAGAAAGATATGAAAAAGTAATTGAAGCATTAAGAATTTACACTTTTTTTATTTTTGAGTTATATATATATTGCGATTTGAGCACATAAAGTACTCTAACAATTTTAGTTGATATACTTGAAAAATATTTACTTTTTCAATTTCTAAATTATCTAATATACATACACACTAAGTATTTATTTCTCAAGCAATATAAATTTGCTGTTAAAAGCCATCGCTATTATTTACTGTTATTGAAGTTATAGGTCCTTATAAGATTGCATTAGCTGCATTATTTTTCCACTTTCCGATTTTTGCTACTCGATTTATTTATATTGCGATTTGAGTACATAATGGACAGTAATAATTATAATATACTTGAAAAATATTTGCGATTTTACCATTTTCAAATTATCTAATATATATGCACACTATTTATTTCTCACCTAATATAACGGGGCAGTAATAAGCCATCGCTTTCATTTTTTGATATTGAAATTATAGGTACTCTTAAGATGTTATTAGTATAACTTTGTTAAATAGATAGATCAATACTTCTGCAAAGTTAGAAGAAAAAACTTACACATAGTTATTAATTAGAATTGGAAAATATAATTATAAGTGTAAAAACAGAAATTTATCTTTTAGATTTCACTCATTTTGTTTCCCCTTTTCGAGTGTAAGTATTGCTAATTTTGATGTCATGAAGAAAAATTACCTTTCCATAAAAATGATCTACTGAAACAAATCACTGCAGATATACCACATGTTATTCATAGCATTTGAAGAATATGATTTTATTTGACAAAATCGGCTAGTAATTATTTTAATTCTGTTTCAGTTGCTATTAAATTCCTTTGTTAATATTGTGTGTGTGAGTAGAACAATATCTCATTTAGATACAGTACTAGCAAATGAAGAGCTTATTAATGTACTTCATTTTTGAGAGCTTCGTAACAACAAATGCCCTGTAGTTTGATTTAAAAACTTGGTTACCTCTAATTTTTCCTAATTATGATTAACAAAATGCTAAATAAAATAGAAAAATTAAAAAATTGACTTAAAAATTTAGTTTTTACTTAAATTTTCATTTTATTTAAAATTTTCGGTTGATTCTTCTTTAGTCCTGAATTTTAAAAAAATTGTAAAAGTAGATTGATTAATTTTAGCTATTGTAATGATTCTCTCATTGAACATTATAAAAATTTAACTTTCATATATTTACTTTAAAAATGAAGTATTTTGTTAACGATCTCCTTGGATAATAATGTTATATTCATATTTATACCTGTAAAAGTAGAGCCCAATTTTTTGAAATCATTTAAAATAAATATTTTCGTTAAGTGTGGAAAATTCGATCTGGTTAATTGAAGTGAGCTATTAGACAATACTACAATATACCCAGAACAATTAACCAAATCCAAATTCCCTTGTATCAAAAGAAAACTGTAATTCCTACTCACCAACAATGTCTTCATTATTTCACCGAAATTATTGTAGATAATCCTAAAATTATGTATGTTTTTGATACCTTAAAAATAAAAACGTGGTCAAAAAGTTAATTCAACACACACTCAGTCATTAACTCACAAAGTAATGAAATAAAAAATTTTTACTTTCGGAGTATACAGACAGACTCTGTACCCTATGAAGTTGATTCGAAATATTTTTAGTTTGACATTTTTCCAAATAAGATAAAATGATGAGAATGAAAAAGTTATTGAAGCATTAAGTATTCACATTTTTTTTATTTTTGAGTTATATATATTGCGATTTGAACACATAAAGTACACAAACAATTTTAGTTGATATACTTGAAAAATATTTACTTTTTCAATTTCTAAATTATCTAATATAGATACATACTTAGTATTTTTTTCTTAAGCAATATAAATTTGCTGTTAAAAGCCATCGCTATTATTTAATGTTATTGAAGTTATAGGTCCTTATAAGATGGCATTAGCAAATTCTTTATTAAATAATTAGATTAATACATCTACAAATTTAGAAGAAAAAGCTTGGACATATTTATTAAAAAGAATTGCAAAATAATTTTGAGGGTAAATACAAAATTTTTCCTATTTTGATTTCATTTTTTTTCCATTTATGGCTGTATGTATTGCTAATTTTGAAGTCAAGAGGAAAAATTACCTTTCCATAAAATCAAATTAATGTAACAATTCCCTGCAGAAACCATATTTGTTATTTATTGCATTTGTAGCCTATAATTTTTGATTCGAGAAAATTGGCCTTTCATTATTTAAATTCTTTTTCAGTTGCTATTAAATTAATTTGCAAACATTAAAGATTTCATTTACATACAGTATTTGAAAATAAAGAGCTTACTAATATGCTTAGTTTTTGAAAACTTGGTAATAACAAACGCCGTGTAGTTTGACTTTAAAAATGTGGTTTCCATTATTTCTTTAACTCTAATGACCAATAAATGCTAAATTTATTAGAAAACTATAAAACTTGACTTAAAAATTCATTTTTATCTAAATTTCGTTCTATTTTAAATTATTATATGTTTTTTCTATTGTCCCAAAATTTAGTAAAAGTGTAAAAATAGATTAATTAATTTTACTTACCAAAGTCTTTGTCGCTAGACATTACAAAATTTTAACTTTCGTATATGTCCTGTAAAATAAGGTATGTCTTTAATAAACTCATTGAAAAATATTGTTATAATAATATAAATACCTGTGTATTAGCAAAGTCCAATTTTTTAAATCATTTGAAACGAATATCTTCATTAAGGGTAGTAATGTTGATCTAATTAATTGGTGAGGCCTTTTCATTAATATTACAATGTACCCAGATCAATTAACCAAATCAAATTTCCCTGGTATCAAAAGGAAACTTTAGATCTACTCACCAACAGTATATTTATCATTTATCCGAAATTAATATAGGCATGCCTAAAATTATGTATAATATTGATACCTTTAAAATATATAAGTGGTCAAAATGTAAATTCCACAGACTCAGTTATTAAACCAAAAAAGTAAAGAAATTAATTGTAGAATGAAAAAAAGAAAACAAAGTTATATATTGATCATATATGGACGGTTGTTGCATCTAATATATGGACGGTTGATTTCACTTACTTTGTTTTCCATTTTCGGGTGTAAGCATTGCTAATTTTGATGTCATGAAGAAAAATTACCTTTCCATTAAAATGATCTACTGAAACAAATCACTGCAGATATACCACATGTAATTCATAGCATTTGAAGAATATGATTTTATTTGATAAAATCGTGTAGTAAATATTTTAATTCTGTTTCAGTTGCTATTAAATTCCTTTGTTAATATTGTGTGTGTGAGTAGAACAATATCTCATTTAGATACAGTACTAACAAATGAAGAGCTTATTAATGTACTTCATTTTTGAGAGCTTCGTAACAACAAATGCCCTGTAGTTTGATTTAAAAGCTTGGTTACCTCTAATTTTTCCTAATTATGATTAACAAAATGCTAAATAAAATAGAAAAATTAAAAAATTGACTTAAAAATTTAGTTTTTACTTAAATTTACATTTTATTTCAAATTTTCGGTTGATTCTTCTTTAGTCCTGAATTTTAAAAAATTGTAAAAGTAGATTGCTTAATTTTAGCTATTGTAATGATTATCTCATTGTACATTATAATAATTTAACTTTCATATATTTACTTTAAAAATGAAGTATGTTGTTAAAGATCTCCTTGGATAAAAATGTTCTATTCATACCTGTAAAAGCTGAGCCCAATTTTTTGAAATCATTTAAAATAAATATTTTCGTTAAGTGTGGAAAAATTGATCTGGTTAATTGAAGTGGGCTATTAGATAATATTACAATATACCCAGAACAATTAACCAAATCCAAATTCCCTTGTATCAAAAGGAAAACTGTAATTCCTACTCACCAACAATGTCTTCATCATTTCACCGAAATTATTGTAGATAATCCTAAAATGATGTATGTTTTTGATACCTTAAAAATAAAAACCTGGTCAAAAAGTTAATTCAACACACACTCAGTCATTAACTCACAAAGTAATGAAAAAAAATTTTATACTTTCTGAGTATACAGACAGACTCTGTACCCTATGAAGTTTACTTGAAATATTTTTAGTTTACATTTTTCCAGATAAGATAAAATGATGAGAAAGATATGAAAAAGTAATTGATGCATTAAATATTCACATTTTTTTTTATTTTTGAGTTATATATATTGCGATTTGAGCACATAGTGTACTCTAACAATTTTAGTTGATATACTTGAAAAATATTTACTTTTTCAATTTCTAAATTATCTAATATAGATACACACTAAGTATTTATTTCTCAAGCAATATAAATTTGCTGTTAAAAGACATCGTTATTATTTACTGTTATTGAAGTTATAGGTCCTTATAAGATGGCATTAGCAGCATTATTTTTCCAATTTTCGATTTTTTGCTATTTGATTTATTTATATTGCGTTTTGAGTACATAATGGACAATAATAATTATAATATACTTGAAAAATATTTGCCCATTTTACCATTTTCAAATTATCTAATATACATACACACTAGTTATTTCTCACTTAATATAACGGGGCAGTAATAAGCCATCGCTTTCATTTTTTGATATTGAAGTTATAGGTACTATTAAGATGTTATTAGCATAAACTTTGTTAAATAAATAGATTGATATTTCTGCAAAGTTAGAAGAAAAAACTTACACCTAGTAATAAATTAGAATTGGAAAATATAATTATAAGTGTGAGAACAGAAATTTATCTTTTTGATTTCACTTATTTTGTTTTCCCTTTTCGGGTGTAAGCATTGCTAATTTTGATGTCATGAAGAAAAATTACCTTTCCATAAAAATGATCTACTGAAACAAATCACTGCAGATATACCACATGTTATTCATAGCATTTGAAGAATATGATTTTATTCGATAAATTCGTGTAGTAATTATTTTAATTCTGTTTCAGTTGCTATTAAATTCCTTTGTTAATATTGTGTGTGTGAGTAGAACAATATCTCATTTAGATACAGTACTAGCAAATGAAGAGCTTATTAATGTAATTCATTTTTGAGAGCTTCGTAACAACAAATGCCCTGTAGTTTGATTTAAAAACTTGGTTAACTCTAATTTTTCCTAATTATGATTAACAAAATGCTAAATAAAATAGAAAAATTTAAAAATTGACTTAAAAATTTAGTTTTTACTTAAATTTTCATTTTATTTCAAATTTTCGGTTGTTTCTCCTTAGTCCTGAATTTTAAAAAATTGTAAAATTAGATTGATTAATTTTAGCTATTGTAATGATTCTCTCATTGTACATTATAATAATTCAAATTTCATATATTTATTTTAAAAATGAAGTATGTTGTTAACGATCTCCTTGGATAATAATGTTATATTCATACCTGTAAAAGCAGAGCCCAATTTTTTGAAATCATTTAAAATAAATATTTTCGTTAAGTGTGGAAAAATTGATCTGGTTAATTGATCTGGACTATTAGATAATATTACAATATACCCAGAACAATTAACCAAATCCAAATTCCCTTGTATCAAAAGAAAACTGTAATTCCTACTCACCAACAATGTCTTCATCATTTCACCGAAATTATTGTAGATAATCCTAAAATTTTGTATGTTTTTGATACCTTAGAAATAAAAACGTGGTCAAAAAATTAATTCTACACACACTCAGTCATTAACTCACAAAGTAATGTAATAAAAATTTTATAATTTCTGAGTATACAGACAGACTCTGTACCCTATGAAGTTGACTTGAAATATTTTTAGTTTGACATTTTTCCAGAAGAGATAAAATGATGAGAAAGATATGAAAAAGTAATTGAAGCATTAAGAATTTACACTTTTTTTATTTTTGAGTTATATATATATTGCGATTTGAGCACATAAAGTACTCTAACAATTTTAGTTGATATACTTGAAAAATATTTACTTCTTCAATTTCTAAATTATCTAATATACATACACACTAAGTATTTATTTCTCAAGCAATATAAATTTGCTGTTAAAAGCCATCGCTATTATTTACTGTTATTGAAGTTATAGGTCCTTATAAGATTGCATTAGCTGCATTATTTTTCCACTTTCCGATTTTTGCTACTCGATTTATTTATATTGCGATTTGAGTACATAATGGACAGTAATAATTATAATATACTTGAAAAATATTTGCGATTTTACCATTTTCAAATTATCTAATATATATGCACACTATTTATTTCTCACCTAATATAACGGGGCAGTAATAAGCTATCGCTTTCATTTTTTGATATTGAAATTATAGGTACTCTTAAGATGTTATTACTTTGTTAAATAGATAGATCAATACTTCTGCAAAGTTAGAAGAAAAAACTTACACATAGTTATTAATTAGAATTGGAAAATATAATTATAAGTGTAAAAACAGAAATTTATCTTTTAGATTTCACTCATTTTGTTTCCCCTTTTCGAGTGTAAGTATTGCTAATTTAGATGTCATGAAGAAAAATTACCTTTCCATAAAAATGATCTACTGAAACAAATCACTGCAGATATACCACATGTTATTCATAGCATTTGAAGAATATGATTTTATTTGACAAAATCGGCTAGTAATTATTTTAATTCTGTTTCAGTTGCTATTAAATTCCTTTGTTAATATTGTGTGTGTGAGTAGAACAATATCTCATTTAGATACAGTACTAGCAAATGAAGAGCTTATTAATGTACTTCATTTTTGAGAGCTTCGTAACAACAAATGCCCTGTAGTTTGATTTAAAAACTTGGTTACCTCTAATTTTTCCTAATTATGATTAACAAAATGCTAAATAAAATAGAAAAATTAAAAAATTGACTTAAAAATTTAGTTTTTACTTAAATTTTCATTTTATTTAAAATTTTCGGTTGATTCTTCTTTCGTCCTGAATTTTAAAAAAAATTGTAAAAGTAGATTGATTAATTTTAGCTATTGTAATGATTCTCTCATTGAACATTATAAAAATTTAACTTTCATATATTTACTTTAAAAATGAAGTATTTTGTTAACGATCTCCTTGGATAATAATGTTATATTCATATTTATACCTGTAAAAGCAGAGCCCAATTTTTTGAAATCATTTAAAATAAATATTTTCGTTAAGTGTGGAAAAATCGATCTGGTTAATTGAAGTGAGCTATTAGATAATACTACAATATACCCAGAACAATTAACCAAATCGAAATTCCCTTGTATCAAAAGAAAACTGTAATTCCTACTCACCAACAATGTCTTCATCATTTTACCGAAATTATTGTAGATAATCCTAAAATTATGTATGTTTTTGATACCTTAAAAATAAAAACGTGGTCAAAAAGTTAATTCAACACACACTCAGTCATTAACTCACAAAGTAATGAAATAAAAAATTTTTACTTTCGGAGTATACAGACAGACTCTGTACCCTATGAAGTTGATTCGAAATATTTTTAGTTTGACATTTTTCCAAATAAGATAAAATGATGAGAATGAAAAAGTTATTGAAGCATTAAGTATTCACATTTTTTTTATTTTTGAGTCATATATATTGCGATTTGAACACATAAAGTACACAAACAATTTTAGTTGATATACTTGAAAAATATTTACTTTTTCAATTTCTAAATTATCTAATATAGATACATACTTAGTATTTTTTTCCTAAGCAATATAAATTTGCTGTTAAAAGCCATCGCTATTATTTAATGTTATTGAAGTTATAGGTCCTTATAAGATGGCATTAGCAAATTCTTTATTAAATAATTAGATTAATACATCTACAAATTTAGAAGGAAAAGCTTGGACATATTTATTAAAAAGAATTGCAAAATAATTTTGAGGGTAAATACAAAATTTTTCCTATTTTGATTTCATTATTTTTTTTCCATTTTCGGCTGTATATATTGCTAATTTTGAAGTCATGAGGAAAAATTACCTTTCCATAATATCAAATTAATGTAACAATTCCCTGCAGAAACCATATTTGATATTTATTGCATTTGTAGCCTATAATTTTTGTTTCGAGAAAATTGGCCTTTCATCATTTAAATTCTTTTTCAGTTGCTATTAAATTAATTTGCAAACATTAAAGATTTCATTTAGATACAGTATTTGAAAATAAAGAGCTTACTAATATGCTTAGTTTTTGAAAACTTGGTAATAACAAACGCCGTGTAGTTTGACTTTAAAAATGTGGTTTCCATTATTTCTTTAACTCTAATGACCAATAAATGCTAAATTTATTAGAAAACAATAAAACGTGACTTAAAAATTCATTTTTATCTAAATTTCGTTCTATTTTAAATTATTATATGTTTTTTCTATTGTCCCAAAATTTAGTAAAAGTGTAAAAATAGATTAATTATATTTACTTACCAAAGTCATTGTCGCTAGACATTACAAAATTTTAACTTTCGTATATTTCCTGTAAAATAAGATATGTCTTTAATAAACTCATTTAAAAATATTGTTATAATAATATAAATACCTGTGTAACAGCAAAGTCCAATTTTTTAAATCATTTGAAACGAATATCTTCATTAAGGGTAGAAATGTTGATCTAATTAATTGGTGAGGCCTTTTCATTAATATTACAATGTACCCAGATCAATTAACCAAATCAAATTTCCCTGGTATCAAAAGGAAACTTTAGATCTACTCACCAAAAGTATATTTATCATTTATCCGAAATTAATATAGGCATGCCTAAAATTATGTATAATATTGATACCTTTAAAATATATAAGTGGTCAAAATGTAAATTCCACAGACTCAGTTATTAAACCAAAAAAGTAAAGAAATTAATTGTAGAATGAAAAAAAAAACAAAGTTATATATTGATCATATATGGACGGTTGTTGCATCTAATATATGGACGGTTGATTTCACCTACTTTGTTTTCAATTTTCGGGTGTAACCAATGCTAATTTTGATGTCATGAAGAAAAATTACCTTTCCATTAAAATGATCTACTGAAAAAAATCACTGCAGATATACCACATGTTATTCATAGCATTTGAAGAATATGATTTTATTTAATAAAATCGTGTATTAAATATTTTAATTCTGTTTCAGTTGCTATTAAATTCCTTTGTTAATATTGTGTGTGTGAGTAGAACAATATCTCATTTAGATACAGAACTAGCAAATGAAGAGTTTATTAATGTACTTCATTTTTGAGAGCTTCGTAACAACAAATGCCCTGTAGTTTGATTTAAAAGCTTGGTTACCTCTAATTTTTCCTAATTATGATTAACAAAATGCTATATAAATTAGAAAAATTAAAAAATTGACTTAAAAATTTAGTTTTTCCTTAAATTTACATTTTATTTCAAATTTTCGGTTGATTCTTCTTTAGTCCTGAATTTTAAAAAATTGTAAAAGTAGATTGCTTAATTTTAGCTATTGTAATGATTATCTCATTGTACATTATAATAATTTAACTTTCATATATTTACTTTAAAAATGAAGTATGTTGTTAACGATCTCCTTGGATAATAATGTTATATTCATACCTGTAAAAGCAGAGCCCAATTTTTTGAAATCATTTAAAATAAATATTTTCGTTAAGTGTGGAAAAATTGATCTGGTTAATTGATCTGGACTATTAGATAATATTACAATATACCCAGAACAATTAACCAAATCCAAATTCCCTTGTATCAAAAGAAAACTGTAATTCCTACTCACCAACAATGTCTTCATCATTTCACCGAAATTATTGTAGATAATCCTAAAATTTTGTATGTTTTTGATACCTTAGAAATAAAAACGTGGTCAAAAAATTAATTCTACACACACTCAGTCATTAACTCACAAAGTAATGTAATAAAAATTTTATAATTTCTGAGTATACAGACAGACTCTGTACCCTATGAAGTTGACTTGAAATATTTTTAGTTTGACATTTTTCCAGAAGAGATAAAATGATGAGAAAGATATGAAAAAGTAATTGAAGCATTAAGAATTTACACTTTTTTTATTTTTGAGTTATATATATATTGCGATTTGAGCACATAAAGTACTCTAACAATTTTAGTTGATATACTTGAAAAATATTTACTTCTTCAATTTCTAAATTATCTAATATACATACACACTAAGTATTTATTTCTCAAGCAATATAAATTTGCTGTTAAAAGCCATCGCTATTATTTACTGTTATTGAAGTTATAGGTCCTTATAAGATTGCATTAGCTGCATTATTTTTCCACTTTCCGATTTTTGCTACTCGATTTATTTATATTGCGATTTGAGTACATAATGGACAGTAATAATTATAATATACTTGAAAAATATTTGCGATTTTACCATTTTCAAATTATCTAATATATATGCACACTATTTATTTCTCACCTAATATAACGGGGCAGTAATAAGCTATCGCTTTCATTTTTTGATATTGAAATTATAGGTACTCTTAAGATGTTATTACTTTGTTAAATAGATAGATCAATACTTCTGCAAAGTTAGAAGAAAAACTTACACATAGTTATTAATTAGAATTGGAAAATATAATTATAAGTGTAAAAACAGAAATTTATCTTTTAGATTTCACTCATTTTGTTTCCCCTTTTCGAGTGTAAGTATTGCTAATTTAGATGTCATGAAGAAAAATTACCTTTCCATAAAAATGATCTACTGAAACAAATCACTGCAGATATACCACATGTTATTCATAGCATTTGAAGAATATGATTTTATTTGACAAAATCGGCTAGTAATTATTTTAATTCTGTTTCAGTTGCTATTAAATTCCTTTGTTAATATTGTGTGTGTGAGTAGAACAATATCTCATTTAGATACAGTACTAGCAAATGAAGAACTTATTAATGTACTTCATTTTTGAGAGCTTCGTAACAACAAATGCCCTGTAGTTTGATTTAAAAACTTGGTTACCTCTAATTTTTCCTAATTATGATTAACAAAATGCTAAATAAAATAGAAAAATTAAAAAATTGACTTAAAAATTTAGTTTTTACTTAAATTTTCATTTTATTTCAAATTTTCGGTTGATTCTTCTTTAGTCCTGAATTTTAAAAAAATTGTAAAAGTAGATTGATTAATTTTAGCTATTGTAATGATTCTCTCATTGAACATTATAAAAATTTAACTTTCATATATTTACTTTAAAAATGAAGTATTTTGTTAACGATCTCCTTGGATAATAATGTTATATTCATATTTATACCTGTAAAAGCAGAGCCCAATTTTTTGAAATCATTTAAAATAAATATTTTCGTTAAGTGTGGAAAAATCGATCTGGTTAATTGAAGTGAGCTATTAGATAATACTACAATATACCCAGAACAATTAACCAAATCAAAATTCCCTTGTATCAGAAGAAAACTGTAATTCCTACTCACCAACAATGTCTTCATCATTTCACCGAAATTATTGTAGATAATCCTAAAATTATGTATGTTTTTGATACCTTAAAAATAAAAACGTGGTCAAAAAGTTAATTCAACACACACTCAGTCATTAACTCACAAAGTAATGAAATAAAAAATTTTTACTTTCGGAGTATACAGACAGACTCTGTACCCTATGAAGTTGATTCGAAATATTTTTAGTTTGACATTTTTCCAAATAAGATAAAATGATGAGAATGAAAAAGTTATTGAAGCATTAAGTATTCACATTTTTTTTATTTTTGAGTCATATATATTGCGATTTGAACACATAAAGTACACAAACAATTTTAGTTGATATACTTGAAAAATATTTACTTTTTCAATTTCTAAATTATCTAATATAGATACATACTTAGTATTTTTTTCCTAAGCAATATAAATTTGCTGTTAAAAGCCATCGCTATTATTTAATGTTATTGAAGTTATAGGTCCTTATAAGATGGCATTAGCAAATTCTTTATTAAATAATTAGATTAATACATCTACAAATTTAGAAGAAAAAGCTTGGACATATTTATTAAAAAGAATTGCAAAATAATTTTGAGGGTAAATACAAAATTTTTCCTATTTTGATTTCATTATTTTTTCCATTTATCGGCTGTATGTATTGCTAATTTTGAAGTCAAGAGGAAAAATTACCTTTCCATAAAATCAAATTAATGTAACAATTCCCTGCAGAAACCATATTTGTTATTTATTGCATTTGTAGCCTATAATTTTTGATTCGAGAAAATTGGCCTTTCATTATTTAAATTCTTTTTCAGTTGCTATTAAATTAATTTGCAAACATTAAAGATTTCATTTAGATACAGTATTTGAAAATAAAGAGCTTACTAATATGCTTAGTTTTTGAAAACTTGGTAATAACAAACGCCGTGTAGTTTGACTTTAAAAATGTGGTTTCCATTATTTCTTTAACTCTAATGACCAATAAATGCTAAATTTATTAGAAAACAATAAAACTTGACTTAAAAATTCATTTTTATCTAAATTTCGTTCTATTTTAAATTATTATATGTTTTTTCTATTGTCCCAAAATTTAGTAAAAGTGTAAAAATAGATTAATTATATTTTACTTACCAAAGTCATTGTCGCTAGACATTACAAAATTTTAACTTTCGTATATTTCCTGTAAAATAAGATATGTCTTTAATAAACTCATTTAAAAATATTGTTATAATAATATAAATACCTGTGTAACAGCAAAGTCCAATTTTTTAAATCATTTGAAACGAATATCTTCATTAAGGGTAGAAATGTTGATCTAATTAATTGGTGAGGCCTTTTCATTAATATTACAATGTACCCAGATCAATTAACCAAATCAAATTTCCCTGGTATCAAAAGGAAACTTTAGATCTACTCACCAAAAGTATATTTATCATTTATCCGAAATTAATATAGGCATGCCTAAAATTATGTATAATATTGATACCTTTAAAATATATAAGTGGTCAAAATGTAAATTCCACAGACTCAGTTATTAAACCAAAAAAGTAAAGAAATTAATTGTAGAATGAAAAAAAAAACAAAGTTATATATTGATCATATATGGACGGTTGTTGCATCTAATATATGGACGGTTGATTTCACCTACTTTGTTTTCAATTTTCGGGTGTAACCAATGCTAATTTTGATGTCATGAAGAAAAATTACCTTTCCATTAAAATGATCTACTGAAAAAAATCACTGCAGATATACCACATGTTATTCATAGCATTTGAAGAATATGATTTTATTTAATAAAATCGTGTATTAAATATTTTAATTCTGTTTCAGTTGCTATTAAATTCCTTTGTTAATATTGTGTGTGTGAGTAGAACAATATCTCATTTAGATACAGAACTAGCAAATGAAGAGTTTATTAATGTACTTCATTTTTGAGAGCTTCGTAACAACAAATGCCCTGTAGTTTGATTTAAAAGCTTGGTTACCTCTAATTTTTCCTAATTATGATTAACAAAATGCTATATAAATTAGAAAAATTAAAAAATTGACTTAAAAATTTAGTTTTTCCTTAAATTTACATTTTATTTCAAATTTTCGGTTGATTCTTCTTTAGTCCTGAATTTTAAAAAATTGTAAAAGTAGATTGCTTAATTTTAGCTATTGTAATGATTATCTCATTGTACATTATAATAATTTAACTTTCATATATTTACTTTAAAAATGAAGTATGTTGTTAACGATCTCCTTGGATAATAATGTTATATTCATACCTGTAAAAGCAGAGCCCAATTTTTTGAAATCATTTAAAATAAATATTTTCGTTAAGTGTGGAAAAATTGATCTGGTTAATTGATCTGGACTATTAGATAATATTACAATATACCCAGAACAATTAACCAAATCCAAATTCCCTTGTATCAAAAGAAAACTGTAATTCCTACTCACCAACAATGTCTTCATCATTTCACCGAAATTATTGTAGATAATCCTAAAATTTTGTATGTTTTTGATACCTTAGAAATAAAAACGTGGTCAAAAAATTAATTCTACACACACTCAGTCATTAACTCACAAAGTAATGTAATAAAAATTTTATAATTTCTGAGTATACAGACAGACTCTGTACCCTATGAAGTTGACTTGAAATATTTTTAGTTTGACATTTTTCCAGAAGAGATAAAATGATGAGAAAGATATGAAAAAGTAATTGAAGCATTAAGAATTTACACTTTTTTTATTTTTGAGTTATATATATATTGCGATTTGAGCACATAAAGTACTCTAACAATTTTAGTTGATATACTTGAAAAATATTTACTTCTTCAATTTCTAAATTATCTAATATACATACACACTAAGTATTTATTTCTCAAGCAATATAAATTTGCTGTTAAAAGCCATCGCTATTATTTACTGTTATTGAAGTTATAGGTCCTTATAAGATTGCATTAGCTGCATTATTTTTCCACTTTCCGATTTTTGCTACTCGATTTATTTATATTGCGATTTGAGTACATAATGGACAGTAATAATTATAATATACTTGAAAAATATTTGCGATTTTACCATTTTCAAATTATCTAATATATATGCACACTATTTATTTCTCACCTAATATAACGGGGCAGTAATAAGCTATCGCTTTCATTTTTTGATATTGAAATTATAGGTACTCTTAAGATGTTATTACTTTGTTAAATAGATAGATCAATACTTCTGCAAAGTTAGAAGAAAAAACTTACACATAGTTATTAATTAGAATTGGAAAATATAATTATAAGTGTAAAAACAGAAATTTATCTTTTAGATTTCACTCATTTTGTTTCCCCTTTTCGAGTGTAAGTATTGCTAATTTAGATGTCATGAAGAAAAATTACCTTTCCATAAAAATGATCTACTGAAACAAATCACTGCAGATATACCACATGTTATTCATAGCATTTGAAGAATATGATTTTATTTGACAAAATCGGCTAGTAATTATTTTAATTCTGTTTCAGTTGCTATTAAATTCCTTTGTTAATATTGTGTGTGTGAGTAGAACAATATCTCATTTAGATACAGTACTAGCAAATGAAGAACTTATTAATGTACTTCATTTTTGAGAGCTTCGTAACAACAAATGCCCTGTAGTTTGATTTAAAAACTTGGTTACCTCTAATTTTTCCTAATTATGATTAACAAAATGCTAAATAAAATAGAAAAATTAAAAAATTGACTTAAAAATTTAGTTTTTACTTAAATTTTCATTTTATTTCAAATTTTCGGTTGATTCTTCTTTAGTCCTGAATTTTAAAAAAATTGTAAAAGTAGATTGATTAATTTTAGCTATTGTAATGATTCTCTCATTGAACATTATAAAAATTTAACTTTCATATATTTACTTTAAAAATGAAGTATTTTGTTAACGATCTCCTTGGATAATAATGTTATATTCATATTTATACCTGTAAAAGCAGAGCCCAATTTTTTGAAATCATTTAAAATAAATATTTTCGTTAAGTGTGGAAAAATCGATCTGGTTAATTGAAGTGAGCTATTAGATAATACTACAATATACCCAGAACAATTAACCAAATCAAAATTCCCTTGTATCAGAAGAAAACTGTAATTCCTACTCACCAACAATGTCTTCATCATTTCACCGAAATTATTGTAGATAATCCTAAAATTTTGTATGTTTTTGATACCTTAGAAATAAAAACGTGGTCAAAAAATTAATTCTACACACACTCAGTCATTAACTCACAAAGTAATGTAATAAAAATTTTATAATTTCTGAGTATACAGACAGACTCTGTACCCTATGAAGTTGATTCGAAATATTTTAAGTTTGACATTTTTCCAAATAAGATAAAATGATGTGAATGAAAAAGTTATTGAAGCATTAAGTATTCACATTTTTTTTTTATTTTTGAGTTATATATATTGCGATTTGAACACATAAAGTACACAAACAATTTTAGTTGATATACTTGAAAAATATTTACTTTTTCAATTTCTAAATTATCTAATATAGATACATACTTAGTATTTTTTTCTTAAGCAATATAAATTTGCTGTTAAAAGCCATCGCTATTATTTAATGTTATTGAAGTTATAGGTCCTTATAGGATGGCATTAGCAAATTCTTTATTAAATAATTAGATTAATACATCTACAAATTTAGAAGAAAAAGCTTGGACATATTTATTAAAAAGAATTGCAAAATAATTTTGAGGGTAAATACAAAATTTTTCCTATTTTGATTTCATTTTTTTTTTCCATTTATGGCTGTATGTATTGCTAATTTTGAAGTCAAGAGGAAAAATTACCTTTCCATAAAATCAAATTAATGTAACAATTCCCTGCAGAAACCATATTTGTTATTTATTGCATTTGTAGCCTATAATTTTTGATTCGAGAAAATTGGCCTTTCATTATTTAAATTCTTTTTCAGTTGCTATTAAATTAATTTGCAAACATTAAAGATTTCATTTACATACAGTATTTGAAAATAAAGAGCTTACTAATATGCTTAGTTTTTGAAAACTTGGTAATAACAAACGCCGTGTAGTTTGACTTTAAAAATGTGGTTTCCATTATTTCTTTAACTCTAATGACCAATAAATGCTAAATTTATTAGAAAACTATAAAACTTGACTTAAAAATTCATTTTTATTTAAATTTCGTTCTATTTTAAATTATTATATGTTTTTTCTATTGTCCCAAAATTTAGTAAAAAGTAAAAATAGATTAATTAATTTTACTTACCAAAGTCATTGTCGCTAGACATTACAAAATTTTATATTTCGTATATTTCCTGTAAAATAAGGTATGTCTTTAATAAACTCATTGAAAAATATTGTTATAATAATATAAATACCTGTGTAACAGCAAAGTCCAATTTTTTAAATCATTTGAAACGAATATCTTCATTAAGGGTAGAAATTTTGATCTAATTAATTGGTGAGGGCTTTTCATTAATATTACAATGTACCCAGATCAATTAACCAAATCAAATTTCCCTGGTATCAAAAGGAAACTTTAGATCTACTCACCAACAGTATATTTATCATTTATCCGAAATTAATATAGGCATGCCTAAAATTATGTATAATATTGATACCTTTAAAATATATAAGTGGTCAAAATGTAAATTCCACAGACTCAGTTATTAAACCAAGAAAGTAAAGAAATTAATTGTAGAATGAAAAAAAAAGAAAACAAAGTTATATATTGATCATATATGGACGGTTGTTGCATCTGATATATGGACGGTTGATTTCACTTATTTTGTTTTCCCTTTTCGGGTGTAAGCATTGCTAATTTTGATGTCATGAAGAAAAATTATCTTTCCATAAAAATGATCTACTGAAACAAATCACTGCAGATATACAACATGTTATTCATAGCATTTGAAGAATATGATTTTATTCGATAAAATCGTGTAGTAATTATTTTAATTCTGTTTCATATGCTATTAAATTCCTTTGTTAATATTGAATAGAACAATATCTCATTTAGATACAGTACTAGCAAATGAAGAGGTTATTAGTGTACTTCATTTTTGAGAGCTTCGTAACAACAAATGCCCTGTAGTTTGATTTAAAAACTTGGTTACCTCTATTTTTTCCTAATTATGATTAACAAAATGCTAAATAAAATAGAACAATTAAAAAATTGACTTAAAAATTTAGTTTTTACTTAAATTTGCATTTTATTACAAATTTTCGGTTGATTCTTCTTTAGTCCTGAATTTTAAAAAATTGTAAAAGTATATTGATTAATTTTAGTTATTGTAATGATTTTCTCTTACTACATAATAAAAATTTAACTTTCATATATTTACTTTAAAAATGAAGTATGTTGTTAACGATCTCCTTGGATAAAAATGTTATATTCATACCTGTAAAAGCTGAGCCCAATTTTTTGAAATCATTTAAAATAAATTTTTTCGTTAAGTGTGGAAAAATTGATCTGGTTAATTGAAGTGGGCTATTAGATAATATTACAATATACCCAGAACAATTAACCAAATCCAAATTCCCTTGTATCAAAAGGAAAATGTAATTCCTACTCACCAACAATGTCTTCATCATTTCACCGAAATTATTGTAGATAATCCAAAAATTATGTATGTTTTTGATACCTTAAAAATAAAAACGTGGTCAAAAAGTTAATTCAACACACACTCAGTCATTAACTCACAAAGTAATGAAATAAAAATTTTATACTTTCTGAGTATACAGACAGACTCTGTACCCTATGAAGTTTACTTAAAATATTTTTAGTTTGACATTTTTCCAGATGAGATAAAATGATGAGAAAGATATGAAAAATAATTGAAGCATTAAGTATTCACATTTTTTTTTGAGTTATATATATTGCGGTTTGAGCACATAAAGCACTCTAACAGTTTTAGTTTATATACTTGAAAAATATTTACTTTTTCAATTTCTAAATTATCTAATATTGATACACACTAAGTATTTATTTCTCAAGCAATATAAATTTGCTGTTTAAAGCCATCGTTATTATTTACTGTTATTGAAGTTATAGGTCCTTATAAGATGGCATTAGCAGCATTATTTTTCCAATTTTCGATTTTTTGCTATTTGATTTATTTATATTGCGTTTTGAGTACATAATGGACAATAATAATTATAATATACTTGAAAAATATTTGCCCTTTTACCATTTTCAAATTATCTAATATACATACACACTAGTTATTTCTCACTTAATATAACGGGGCAGTAATAAGCCATCGCTTTCATTTTTTGATATTGAAGTTATAGGTACTATTAAGATGTTATTAGCATAAACTTTGTTAAATAAATAGATTGATATTTCTGCAAAGTTAGAAGAAAAAAATTACACCTAGTAATAAATTAGAATTGGAAAATATAATTATAAGTGTGAGAACAGAAATTTATCTTTTTGATTTCACTTATTTTGTTTTCCCTTTTCGGGCGTAAGCACTGCTAATTTTGATGTCATGAAGAAAAATTACCTTTCCATAAAAATGATCTATTGAAACAAATCACTGCAGATATACCACATGTTATTCATAGCATTTGAAGAATATGATTTTATTTGATAAAATCGTGTAGTAATTATTTTAATTCTGTTTCAGTTGATATTAAATTCCTTTGTTAATATTGAGTAGAACAATATCTCATTTAGATACAGTACTAGCAATTGAAGAGCTTATTAATGTACTTCATTTTTGAGAGCTTCGTAACAACAAATGCCCTGTAGTTTGATTTAAAAACTTGGTTACCTCTAATTTTTCCTAATTATGATTAACAAAATGCTAAATAAAATAGAAAAATTAAAAAATTGACTTAAAAATTTAGTTTTTACTTTAATTTTAATTTTATTTCAAATTTTCGGTTGATTCTTCTTTAGTACTTTATTTTAAAAAATTGTAAAAGTAGATTGAATAATTTTAGCTATTGTAATGATTCTCTCATTGTACATTATAAAAATTTAACTTTCATATATTTACTTTAAAAATGAAGTATGTTGTTAACGAACTCCTTGGATAATAATGTTATATTCATACCTGTAAAAGCAGAGCCCAATTTTTTGAAATCATTTAAAATAAATATTTTCGTTAAGTGTGGAAAAATCGATCTGGTTAATTGAAGTGGGCTATTAGATAATATTACAATATACCCAGAACAATTAACCAAATCCAAATTCCCTTGTATCAAAAGAAAACTGTAATTTCTACTCACCAACAATGTCTTCATCATTTCACCGAAATTATTGTAGATAATCCTAAAATGATGTATGTTTTTGATACCTTAAAAATAAAAACCTGGTCAAAAAGTAAATTCAACACACACTCCGTCATTAACTCACAAAGTAATGAAATAAAAATTTTATACTTTCTGAGTATACAGACAGACTTTGTACCCTATGAAGTTGACTCGAAATATTTTTAGTTTGACATTTTTCCAGATGTGATAAAATGATGAGAAAGATATGAAAAAGTTATTGAAGCATTAAGTATTCACATTTTTTTTATTTTTGAGTTATATATATTGCGATTTTAGCACATAAATTACTCTAACAATTTTAGTTGATATTCTTGAAAAATATTTACTTTTTCAATTTCTAAATTATCTAATATAGATACACACTAAGTATTTATTTCTCAAGCAATATAAATTTGCTGTTAAATTCCATCGCTATTATTTACTGTTATTGAAGTTATAGGTCCTTATAAGATGGCATTAGCAAATTCTTTATTAAATAATTAGATCAATACATCTACAAATTTAGAAGAAAAAACTTGCACATATTAATTAAAAAGAATTGCAAAATAATTTTGAGGGTAAATACAAAATTTTTCCTATTTTGATTTCATTAATTCTTTTCCATTTTCGGCTGCATGTATTGCTAATTTTGAAGTCATGAGGAAAAATTACCTTTCCATAAAATAAAACTAATGTAACAATTCACTGCAGAAACCATATGTGTTATTTATTGCATTTGTTGCCTTTAGTTTTTGTTTCGAGAAAATTGGCCTTTCAATATTTAAATTCTTTTTCAGTTGCTATTAAATTAATTTGCAAATATTAAAGATTTCCTTTAGATACAGTATTTGCAAATAAAGAGCTTACTAATATGCTTAGTTTTTGAAAACTTGGTAACAACAAACGCCGTGTAGTTTTAATTTAAAAATGTGGTTTTCTTTATTTCTTTCACACTAATGACCAATAAATGCTAAATTTATTAGAAAACTATAAAACTTGACTTAAAAATTCATTTTTTAACTAAATTTCGTTCTATTTTAAATTATTATATGTTTTTTCTATTGTCCCAAAATTTAGTAAAAGTTTAAAAATAGATTAATTAATTTTACTTACCAAAGTCATTGTCGCTAGACATTACAAAATTTTAACTTTCGTATATTTGCTGTAAAATAAGGTATGTCTTTAATAAACTCATTGAAAAATATTGTTATAATAATATAAATACCTGTGTAACAGCAAAGTCCAATTTTTTAAATCATTTGAAACGATTATTTTCATTAAGGGTAGAAATGTTGATCTGATTAATTGGTGAGGGCTTTTCATTAATATTACAATGTACCCAGATCAATTAACTAAATCAAATTTCCCTTGTATCAAAAGGAAACTTTAGATCTACTCACCAACAGTATATTTATCATTTATCCGAAATTAATATAGGCATGCCTAAAATTATGTATAATATTGATACCTTCAAAATATATAAATGGTCAAAATGTAGATTCCACAGACTCAGTTATTAAACCAAGAAAGTAAAGAAATTAATTGTAGAATGAAAAAAAAGAAAACAAAGTTATATATTGATCATATATGGACGGTTGATTTCACTTATTTTGTTTTCCCTTTTCGGGTGTAAGCATTGCTAATTTTGATGTCATGAAGAAAAATTACCTTTCCATAAAAATGATCTACTGAAACAAAGCACTGCAGATATAGCACATGTTATTCATAGCAGTTGAAGAATATGATTTTATTTGATAAAATCGGCTAGTAATTATTTTGATTCTGTTTCAGTTGCTATTAAATTCCTTTGTTAATATTGAGTAGAACAATATCTTATTTAGATACAGTACTAGCAAATGAAGAGCTTATTAATGTACTTCATTTTTGAGAGCTTCGTAACAACAAATGCCCTATAGTTTGATTTAAAATCTTGGTTACCTCTATTTTTTCCTAATTATGATTAACAAAATGCTAAATAAAATAGAAAAATTAAAAAATTGACTTAAAAATTTAGTTTTTACTTAAGTTTTCATTTTATTACAAATTTTCGGTTGATTCTTCTTTAGTCCTGAATTTTAAAAAATTGTAATAGTATTATGATTAATTGTAACTATTGTAATGATTTTGTCATTGTACATGATAAAAATTTAACTTTCATATATTTACTTTAAATATGAAGTATGTTGTTAGCGATCTCCTTGGATAATAATATTATATTCATATTTATACCTGTTTTAAAAAAACTAAATCTCCGTTAGATAAAAAAGTATAAAATAAAAGTTTAAAGGAGACATTAGAATTTTATTTACTCTAAAATTCTTTGAATATTGAGTCATGAAGCTATAGAAATAATAGAGAATATCTGTTCAATAATTTTGTTTAAAAATTTCGTGTTTTAATTGTTCATTTGTCTTTTTAAATATTTAGAGAAAAGTAACCTCTAGAAAGGTAATAGTATGGATTACAACCGTTTCCTGCAGTTACTCTGCTCACTACTGATGTTAAAAATGCAGAAAAAATGACTGCAGACCTTAATCAAAGATTAGATTCGCCACAGTCAATGATTACTGTAAGATAGTCTCTTGTTAAAAGTTCCATTTACGACAGATCACTCATTTCTGAGCCCCCCACCATCATGGATGCTTAAAAAAATAACATCTACCTTTCATTCTACTGTTCAATCTACTGAGATGCCGCACTCACAGATCCTCTGCAGTGGATAAAAATTAATCTGGTTTGAAGAATCATCTTTCAAATTTTCTCCACAACAGTGCAGGAACCCGTTTGAAAGTCACCTGCACAAGTATAAGATCGTGATAGTATTTTTGCCACTTTTCAAGCATTGATTAGAATTTATTCCAGCAATAGCAGCAATATCGGGGTTTTCTGCTTTTCTCAGCGTAACCCAGAGAGGAAGGGTGTAAAATTGGCCATGTCCTTTCTGCGATGTAACTTTTGTTTTCCTCATGAGACGGAATAATTCTCTGGCTTTTAATAATCATATTGATGCTGTAGACTTTTCAAAAAATTCTTCCTGGTGTTTGAAAATTGGTTTTCTGAAAAGATATGACGACAAATACAGTATGCTTAGAAACATGTTTTAGAAACGATTTAAAACAATGTGTACGCAATAACATTTATTGCATATTTTCCTGAAATACATTGCCTATTGCACAATGTTTTACTGATCGTGAAATTTTGAACTTTTTTCTGACAATCACAATTATCTTTTTGTAAATTCTTATTTAATAGATAAAATTTCACTAATAGTTTTGTTTTGTTTGTGAATAAAATGAATTTTATTTATATTTTATATATAATTATACATCTTTAATATTCTTATATATCTTTAAATATATATTAAGCTTTTCTCCGAGGTTTAATAAAGCAAAGTGAGAGTAACTACTGTCCAAGTTGCCAATGCTATTCACATATAAAATAACAGAGAGAGGTATATGTTTATCAGATTTCATATTTCTTTTTTGCTACACTGTTAATAATAAAAAGGGTTGAAAATAGATTGCAATTTCATTTATATCAATTTACAATAAATTAATAATGCAAAGAAAACTGAATGATTACTTACCAACGGTGTCTTGATGTTGACATGCCTATTATGCGATACCTTCAAAATAAATAAAAAAGGTCTAAGAGTTATTTCCACACACTTACTCACATTCAACTCAGTAAATGCATTGTAGAATGCAATAAAGAAAAGTTATACCTGGAGGATAGAGACGGTCGTTGTATTTTATGAATTATACTTGAAGTTCTTCCTAGTTTGATTTTTCTAGATGATAAATATAATCAAAATTCTTAACTGAACTAAAATAATAAGAATTTTTTAACGGAAAATTGTAATATAGAGTATCTTGTAAGGAAAATGAATGGCTACTAATTTAATGACAGCTAATAATAAATAATGTCTACCAAATAAGAATGAAATGTAAATTAATATAAACTATGATAAATAATAAACTAAATTAATGACAAGTAATAGTAATTATGTATTATTAGTTGTTCACAAATAGATCTATTCTTAAAAATGTATTCGAATAATAATCTTTTAAATGATGTTTTAGTCAGTAATTGTGTGCTAGTAAAATTTCGGAAATTGAAAATTTTTTAATATTTCTTTATTTTTTTTTGCAAAAAATAATCACATCAAATCATGTATTATCTCATACTTAAAGGAATTATTCACAACTGTCCAAAAGTTGATGAGATTCTTTTTTTGCACGTAATGGATTGTGAAAAGCCAATGCATCTAAGGTGTGCAGCATCTTATTTTGCTTTATGAAGCTTGCAAAAAGCAAATTCCCTGAATATATATAAGTAGATTTAGAGAATTGGCATCGAAAACTAGTCGAAACATTTCACAATGTATGCAGTATTTTTAAATGAAATAAGACATGAAAATAATGATTCAAGTAAAAAGTTGATGTTCATATATATAAAATAAAAGATTCATTTCTTTTAGAAAACTACACACATATCAACTTCCTTATGTTTTTGATATAAGAAGAACATTGTCTAACATGTTTTGCTAAATGTTTTTGCGATGATTTAAGAAATGTTTGAATCTAATGAGTTCAAACCGTATTACATTGAGTAACTTTACACACAGAATCATATCTAGCTGATTTATGATTTTTTGAGTTTTTAGAAAAATGAAATGCATGAGCTGTTGTAAAGTGTTATTATGACTAATATTGTTTGATTTGGTAAACAATTTTATCACTCTATGTGGAAATAGAACTATAATTATATAAATAATCTGTATGTCTATAGGCACAAAAAGTTCAGTTATTTCTTTAGAATTTATTTTTATTTGCAAATATTGTGTATACTCTCAAAATTACTAATGCTTTTTACGTAAAAAAAAGAGGTAAATATTTTATGACATTTCATTTATACATTTCACTACGCTCTAATTAATATGTTTTAAAATAACTCAAAAGATGATTATTATATAATCTTAAAGCACTTTCCTATATTTACTTCAAATATACTAAAAATTGATTTCAACTATATGATTTTATAGTACTATTATAAGTATCGTTAAATAACTATAATAACAATGATCAACTATTTTCGTATACTTTTGGTTTCTGCTCTTAGAAATAATGTAATTTAACACATCTGTTCTGTAAAATTAAAATAATGATTTCTTCATAGAAAAATTCCCTTTGATTTAATATCGCAGTTCTGATTCCTTTCCTCTTCTCAGAAACTGCAACAGAAAATGTCATTAAAAATTGTAAAATAAAGATGATTTCAATTTAATTTATTGAACCTTATAATGAAAGAAATTTGTTATTATTATGCAATAAAAAATTGTTCCTAATAAAGAGGAACCATCTAAAGTACACTTAAATTAGTTAACTGCGATTAAATTTTCTGATTGAGTTTCAAATCAATATGTTATTAATTGTATCAAGATCGATAGTATAAAAAGTACAATGACTTTTTCCCAATATGATAACGAAGTATTATTAATTATACATATAATTTTTCAATTCTAAGAATTCAGTTAAAATTATGCAGTACATTGCGTCAAATATCGTTGTATTCACTAATTGTAAGCTTGCAAAAGTTATGAACTGAAAATGATTTTGCGTCTTCTTAACACTGTTCTGCAAAATAAAATCATAAAATTCAATATCTCGTTACTAAGAAAAAATATAACACATTGTCATCTAACTGTCATCTAAACAATTTTATAATTTAATGCTGAAAATACTTCCCTTGGAATTATTGACCATGAAAAAAATAATTTGAATATTCTATTTATTTTCAGGTACTTCATCCTTTTGGTAGCGAATTGCAACACAATAAAAAAGTAAGTGTTGACATTGTTCTCCCTGACAACGCATGGTAAATATGTGACCCAAATTTAACGTTATATCGGGAAGAAAGAGGAGCATCATTGCTACGATCTCATGAGAAAGGGTTCTATTCCAACTGTGAGAGACTCAGAGGTTAGATTGCACACAAAACCAGCAACAGGCGGTTAAGTATTATCCTAATGTAATTAGTTTTTGGCAAGTGAAGAATAGAGTCTCATTGGCTTTAAAACAACAAAAATACATTGCACAAATTTGTGTCATTGCCAACAAAATTTGTTTGACGCGTGTATTTTATGGTATCCAGTACCAACACACCAAGTAATCTTTGCTTATGTAAACATCATCTTATAATTTGGCTTCTGAAGAGTGTATTTCATGCATTCCAACTCTGCAAATAAAATGATAGTGTTCTCGGCGGTTAGTGATAAGGGGGAACTGAGTATAAATGTAGAATAAAAACAATTTATATATTGTATAATTATGATAAAATTAAGCAAATATTAATAAAACATTAATTTTTGAAACTAGTGTTATTGATATCATAATTGGAATATACAAAAATTTTCTGAGATACTTTAGAGATATTTATTTTTCCTGATTTGAGATTATCAAACTCTGACAAATTCCTAACAATCGGCAAAATGATGAGTTTGATACCAAAGCCATTTTCTGACGTTCAGACCATAGCTCCTAGAGGCTTTGGGTAAGTACTGAGATCAATATATTTGAAAATCTAGAAAATAAACCAACATCACGGTATTAACCAGAATCGAAAATAAATATATAAAATTAAAATATTTGTTTTTAATTTTACATATTTCTTCAATTTTTCTGCTGTAACAAGCTGATTTTATAATTTCATGCTTAATTTATTTACCATAAAAATTATTCCAGTTTAATCGTATATAACTGAAATCACATTTGCGATTTACTGGAGCATTAGAAGTATTTTTTATCTAAAATAACCGGTCTGTAATTTTCCTTCAATATTTATCCTCCATCTCAGTAGTTTTTGTTATGTTACCTTATTAATACTAAATGAAAGAAATATATCTCTTTTCGATACAGGATTAGCAAATGAATAACTTTTATAATTTTTAAAAGTGGGAAAAGAAAGAGCTTTGCAATTAAATTTAAGCAGGGTTTTTTCTTTTTTCCCCCACTTATATGATAAAAATGCTGAATTTGTTAGAAAAATTTAAAAAGTTGCTTTGAAAACTCCTTTTTTTAGTTAAATTTTTTTCTTTTTAAAATTGTACCTTTGAAGGAAACGTTTTCCTAGTTCGACATCATTCTTGATAATAAATATGATCGAATTTCTTTTCTATGTTAAGCATAATGTAGATTTTAAAATGAATATTTATAATATAAAAATTATCCAGCATTAATCGTAACCATTAATGGTAAATTCTCAATATAGTTAAAGTAATATTAGTTGTTCATATATATTGTCACTTTTTAAATTACAGAAATTAAAGAAATTACTTATTAAATTAAAGAAATTACAGAAATATCAATTTAAATAGTCAACAATTTAAGAGTGCTGCATATGACTAGGAAAAAATTCTAAAAATTATATGTATACTTGGAATTTATCATTTTAAATATATAAGACTTTTTGGCTAAATATCCATTTTGTTGAAAGAAAAGAATGAAAAATATCCATTTTTTTATCTCTCTTAGGCTGAATATTATATTACGTAATATAAGTTTACAGGAGATTTAAAAATTAATTTTTACTCCTAATTAAAAATTTATTTATAAAGATATTTAGAATATCGTTAGCATTTATTCAATGTTTTTAATTTATGTTTTTTTTAAAATGGAGTTTAAATTGTTTATTTTATTTGTATATCTTTACATACACATTAGGTTAGTCTTTCATTTTAAGATTTAACAAAGCAAAATTAATAATCATTGTCTCAATTGTTAATGCTATTCACTTATAAAATAAAATAAAAGAATATTAATATTTTTACCGCATTCTGCTACTTTATTAGTAAATATGTGTAAAAGTAGCCAATAACACTATTTCTATAATTTTATGGCATTCAGATATTATCTCCAAAAATATTCAAAGAAAATGTTTTCCTAATATCTTTTTATGCAATACTATTTTAAATGAACTCATACCTATAATAGCACAGACCTTTTGTTTGAGTTAATTTGAAATCAATATTTCTAGAGGCTTCTTTTTGAATAAAATGATATCCCTAGTTAATCTGAGCTGTTTTTTAAAGTTACACAACACAAATATGAAATAACTAACCAAATCAAAATTCTCCCATTTATCTATAAAATGCTATTTTCATTATTTACCTGTAATGTCCGTATTTTGCATCAGAAGTTTTTGTTGACTAACCAGCAAATTTAAATGTAATTTTACTAATGAAACTTGGACAAGACAAGTTTTCTAGGTGACGGCTATGCGAAATAAGTCTGAAGAGTGAATCTTTCGTTTAATCTGAGCACCACGAATGTGAAAGTACGTCTTTGCTCTAAGACTCCTCCGATCATCAGAGGATCCACTTCCTCCATTTTGACCATAATCTGGAGGTGGAGGAAATTTTCACCAAATTATTACACTAATGATTACTTCTCATCAACCGATCACAGAATTTTTGATTCCACAGATTTAACGAGCACGTTTATCGCACGTACGTGGTGGATCTTTGGCGGCATTGGGAATCGAACACAGCACTCCCGGACGAAAGGCTGATGACCTAATCACTAGACAACCAGGGACTTTCAAACATTAAAGTTAATACATTAAACATTAAATTAAATGTACAAACATTAAAAGTACAAACATTAAAATTAATACATTAAAGTACATAGAAGAAGGAAAAATGATCGCCCAAAATTCAGTATTAAGCTCAGGAAAGTCTGAAATATCTGTTCAATGGAAAAAGCTGTATCGAAAGAGAATGAAAGTCATTGAACTTTTCCAAGTAGACTTGTTTCTAGACAATAAATATGATTAAAATTCTTACCTGAATTTTCCATAATAAGAATTTATAAGAAAAAATTATAATATAAAGGTTTTATATTATTAATGGTACCTAATGTTCACAAGTCCTCTGTATGAATAATGTACTATTACTGGCTCATATATAATATATAGCCCTTGCAAAAACTTGAAAAACAAATTCTTTTAAATAGCGTTATACTCAATATTTAAATGGTTTACAATATAAAAGAAGTGAATTTTTATACGATTCATTTACCCTTTCTCTATTTGGAAAAAAATAATTGCACAAGATCATATAATATTTCATTCCTAAGGAAATAAGTTACTGTTTTCTGATCAAAATTGCTTAACTTTTTGTTTTTAGTACTTAAAATCTTTCTTTTTTGAGAAATATATAAATCATATAAAGATGTGTTTGTGTGAATGTTAGGTATTTTCAATCAATTTCATTCTATTTGTAGGAATATCTAATACAAAAATTATAAATCTACAATTCATAATGAATGTTTAAACTATGGCATGTGGGAAAAATAGTATAAAAAGATACTAAAATAGACAAAAAATTTATCATTTCTTACTGCTTCTCTGATATAGACTGCATTTTGAAAGAAGAAATTTACTTCCTTTCTGAAAATTCATTACGCATGGCATTTTTACTTGATTTTACTTATCGTCTTTCTGTCTCTGGACATTTTGTTCGAATCTATATTATATAAAAATATCTTTAACAGCTAGAGTGCATCGGATGGAGAAATTCACACTTCGTACCTTTTATAGGAGAATCCAATTATTATTGTGAACGAGATAGTTATTGAAATAAAATTTGTGCTCCCCTTAACTTTATGATATTTATAAATGAATTCATGTGTTTATAATCAATAACTTTGGAAATTACCGTAAGATACTATAAGCACAGATTATACATGACACGATTTTAAAATATTTATAAATAAGCATGTAAATATACACGTTATTATTTGTAGAAGTTGAAGAATATTTTTAAACTTTGAAATGAGAATTATGTTTTTCTCTAGAATTAATAACGTAATGTTGCTTCTATTACTCTAAAAATGCTAAATTAAAATAGAAAAGTTGTCATATATTTACAAATGAAAATTCTTTAAAGTTTGTATAGTTGCATTTTTTTACAAGTAGGAGAAAATTTTGAATTTTTTCTTATTCATTTCAGTAACAATGCGCATCATTGTATTTTTAAATTGTGTTTCAGTTATAAAAATATATGGAGTAATTATGTATCCGAACGAAATATGAATTGAGCCTGACATAAGAATTTCTGGAATATCCGGTCGAACTCATCAAAATGGAAGAACTTTTTAAAATAAATGCATTGATTATTCGCTGAGCAAAATGCTGTAAATAAATGAAATCACAGGAAATGTAATGTTTATGGCTATAATAAAATGGTTTGGTTGTTTTTAGTTTGATTTTAGGATGTTGAGCTGCAACACGTGAGTGAAATTCCTAGTTAGTCTGATGGCTATTTATTAAGTCGAGTGTAGATGGAAATATTTATCTTAAGATAAAGACAGTTGGAATATTCATCTTAGTAATGATTCCACTCATCGTTGTAAAGACATAAGTTCCACTTAATTTTCTTTATTTTAAGAATTTCTAAATTCTAACTATAAATTTCTGATGAATACTCCAAAATTACTCGAATCTTTATAGCTGAGCACACATTCACATGTTTACATTAAAGACACAGAAAAAATGAATTTAGAGAAGCACTATTAATATGCATGTATGGAAATATAAACCCTCGCTTTTTTATAGTATAATGTGTGTAAAATGTAGGTCTTCGAACCCAAAAGTGATAGTAGAATAAAAATAATGTGGATATCACATCTAAAAAGGATTATATATTAGGAAAATATTAATGAAACATTAATGATTTACTTTCCGATTTTTCAATCTAGAGTTATTTATATTATGATTTGACATATTTCACTGATTTTCTAAGTGAGTCCTAATGAATTATTTATTTACCAGATACTGATTGATTCCAGACAATTTATGCGTTTGATACCATCATTTTATGATACAGGGCCTATTGAGATGGTATTTGCGTATGCTTTGTGAGATCAATTCATCTCAAAATTTAGAGAGTTTTTAACTGGAACTTGAAAATAATGATGTGAGTTTTAAAAAATTTAGTCTTAATTTGAATTATTTTCTTACAACTTTTTCGATGAACGTATGACTGTTTTAAATGTTAGGAAAAAATTAACTTACCATACGAATTCTCTAATGTTACAGAATTCCTTACAAAAATATTACTTATTACTTATTGAAGCATTTTCAGCTTGGATTTCTTATATAACGAAGCTAATATATAATTGTCTTTTAAAACCTACCATTTTTGTTTCATTTACGATTCGCGTTAAATTTAAATGTATAATCACAGAAATATCAATTTAAATAATTATAAGAAGTCAAAAGGGAATATTACACAGATTATTAGAAATAGATATTTATATATTATTTTTACTCTTGTGTGATATTTGTGGTTTTTAATATATAAAGTTTTTTAATTAAAATTCAGTTATGTTGAAAAACTAAAACTGTTAGACAAAATATTATATTATGTAACAAATATTTACAAAAGATTTCATAGAATTTTCATTACTCCCTAAATCATAGAAAATTTAATAATGAAGATATTGAAAAAATTGTTAATATTTAATCAAATGAGTATTTAAAGATAGAGTTTTAATTAGATAATCATCTTTGTATACATATAATGATGTATTAAATTGTGCTTTTGCTTTTAGGCTTAATAAGGCAAAATTAATAAATATTATCCATTGCTAATGCTTTTCACATATTGGGTGCTTATTAAAATACTATCCCGACATATGGGCCCCTAGCTGACATACCAATCACAGAAAATGAATGAAATTTTATCATAAGGTATTTTGAGATATGTGCTCAAAGTTGATATGGAAAACAACAGTGTCACCCTAACAGTTACGATTACAGTAAGAAAACTTCGAAAATATCAAATGGCAACACCAAGATATTTGTATTGAATGTGATCTCCATACAGAAAAACCCTAGATAGTGTTTGAATGGCAACTGTAGCATGAAAATCACCGGCGGTAGATAAACTAAAAGTGAGGACAACAAATAAGGAGAGAGAAACAGCATAAAATAAAGCATTTTATTGTGTTTCAATAATTCTCATCTGCCTACAGAATGCGTTAGCCCAGCTGCTATCTTCATCATACCGGATAAGGAATTGATTCGCAAAATCCAGACGTAATTGATAGTCTTTTACTTCCAACATCTGGACACGCTGGGATTGAAACGGAAACATGTTTAAAACAGAGCGCAGAATATTGGGGACATTTGAATTTGGTAGATTCAGAACGCTTGAAACACCGCGTACATTTGTGGACGAACTGTTCTTAACATCTGATGAACTTCGGCAGCAGCTTCTACAAGGACAAAAGACCATGCAAACCAAGGTCGATCGCAGGTGCAAATAGTATCTTCAAATTTATGAATCAAGTCCCGTACGGACCTCATAGTAATCCATAGTTTCTTATGTAAACACGCAATGTCTGCGGCATATCGTCCATTCAATAATACATCTTTACGATTTCCCCACGTTCTTTCCCTGAAAGCGGCATCTTGTTCGGAATGGTAGAAAGCAACATACGCGGCTCGCATTAGGCAGTGACTTTTCTTTCACCTATCGTGAAGACGTCAGTAATGATTGTCTTACCTAGAACCTGAATTTTGCGAGGAGTAATCAGGCTGAGATCTAAGCTGAAGAAACGGTGTGACGTAAATGAAACAAAATTAATGTTCTGGCGCATTGCAAAGTCCTTTAACTTTTTCCTTCACTATCTCCGGGGATTTTTGTGCTACAGGTGCCATTCCAACGCTATTTAGGGTTTTTCAGTATGACTATCACATTCAATACAAAAATCTTGGTGTTGCCTTTTGACATTTTTGAAATTTTCTCACTGTAACCGTAACTGTTAGAGTGACGCTGCTGTTTTCCATATCAATCTTGAGTGTATATTTCAAAATACCTTATGCTAAAATTTCATTTAGTTTCTGTGAATGGTATGATAGTTTAGAGCCCAAATGTCCTGCTAGTTTTTTTTATAATCACCCTGTATAAAAAGATGTTGAAAGAGGAATATATTTTTCAAATCGCTTCTTCGTAGTCAGCTACACTTTTAACAATAAAAATATTGCAAAATGTCGTCTGTTATTTTGAGTTTCATAAATATATTTTAATTTTCCTCTACTTACTTCAAAAATAAAAAACAATTCTTCTTCTCACTCTGAATAATTGCTCTTATAAATAAATTTATACCTGTAATCATTCAAGTTAATTGTTTGAGTTCTTTAGAAATGAATATTTTGGTTGAAGTTTTTTGTGGAAAAAACCATCTGATTAATAAACCCGTGCTATTCTATGATATCATAATAAACACGGATTTATTAACCAAATCGAAATTCCCATTCACTAAAAAAAACTATCCATATTAATTCCCAGTTATGTCTACCTCCTAGTTTAGAAAATAATTCCGACATACCTGCAATTAAAGAGGCAGCTACAGCTTTTAATGTAAATAAAATAGTGTAAGAGTACTTTTACATACTCATTTATTAAACTGAGTGAGGAAAAAATAATAATATGAAATAAAATACTGTACCCGCGGATCAGTGGTTTTACCTTGGATAAAATTGAAGAAATTGTTAGTTAGATTGTAAGTCAGGCTTCGTTCTAGATGAAATCAAAATACTTTTCTGAGTTTCATACATTAAGAATTTTAAACTGAAAAATTATATTATAAAGTGTGTCCAGTATAAATGATAACTAATTAATGGCTAATCCCTTAGTAAAATTGAAGTGTATTCCTCTTTTTCATATATATATTTTTTTTACTTTTGTTCAAATAATATGCATCATTGTTGCCAATAAATGTATGCTTACAAATTTCCGCAAGACAAATTTTCAAATGATTTATTCCTCCTACTTGCCCATCAAAGTCATTCCAAATGGAAAAAAAGAACTGCTGTTTGATTGTTCTTTAGTTCATGGAAGATTTCTTACACAGAGAATAGAATCTATTCGATTGACAAATATTGTCAAAAGTATGTAAAATATTTTGAAACTATTTCATAACTTTTACTCCCAAAACTACTGCTTGACTGGCATCATTATTGCAGCAAAAAGTGTCGCCAGCAAAGTATCAGTTTTGGACGCGGTATTTTTAGTCTACAAAAGTTAATCCAACTATTTCCATAAATATTCTGTACAACTTTGGTGCGTTCTTGCTCTAGTTCATAATTATAGGACAGTGTATTAATATAGTGGCAGAAATTAAGAAATGGTTTTATTATCGCTTAGTCAACGGTAAGTTTTGTGTGTAAAGGCTATTTCAAGAGGAACCTACAGTTTAAAGTAGATTCCGAATTACTGCCCAAACAGCTTAAGATGGAGATCAACATAGTGTAGCTCATAAGGATGAATTGTTAAACAAGTGTTACGAGTACTAAGCACCCAGCTAACAGCTCGGTAAAAGAAATGTTGCGAAACTCTATTAAGTTATATTAGTTGTTGTATTTATTTATATTATTCCTCACACAAATATTTTCCTTTATTATTACATAGATTCATTATGTAAATATGAATAATAATCGCTTACCTTTTGTAGAATCTGTTGCTTTGTTCATTTTAGGCATTGAAGAAACAGCATCAACATTTTTGGAGCAACTGCATCAATTGATCAAACATTTTTAAGGCCAAAATACTTCCTAGTCAGCTTAAATAACTTAAAAGTATATTCTAAAAATCTAAGAATTATTTTTATTAGAAAAAACTTGTTATTCATTGTACAGACAGAAATGTTCTTATTTTTAATACATAACTTAAATATTAACTTTATATTTGTTGTCACATTCTTATAAGAATTAGATTAATATTATGAACAATTGATAAAAAGTTTAATACTTCAAACTAAATATATTCGAATGTAATTATTTATTTTAAAATACCACGCGCATAGGGATTTTTCTTTATATTTATAACAATTAATGAAAACATTTTAATGTATATATAATAAATTGATTTTATTACATTACAATTATTATTAAGATGAAATAAAAATGAATAAAATTTGAATCAGTTTTTCTATTTTACCTAATATTTGTGCTATTTTTGCCCTTTCCACTTTAAATACTTTTTAATAAAATCACACATTTATAATTCTATTAATTTCTCTCGTAGTATTATTGATTATGTGTAAAATTTTATCATTCAGTTTGTTTTAGAAAATGAGAAACTGCAAAGACGTGTTATTATAATTATTTGAGAGAGATAGAAATGTATATATATATATATATATATATATATATATATATATATATATATATATATATATATATATATATATATATATATATATATATATATATATATATATATATATGCATAGATATTATTATTCTCAAAGCTTCCACCATTCTCACTACTACAAGGGGTTGCTGGTTTGGTTTGTTTGTCGCTTAACGATCATTTTTGCACCCGAGGGCTGATTAGACCGGGGCTTATGGTTTAAAGTGGATTCCGGACAACTACAAACATCCAGCCCAAGGTGGGATTCAAACTGTTGAACCGAAGGCAAGAGTGTAAACAATTCAGCTGCTAGTTTGACCTACAAGGAGTGGAAGCGATGGTATATTTTCTCTCTCTCTCTCTCTATATATATATATATATATATATATATATATATATATATATATATATATATATATATACAGTGACTGATCGGTTAACGAACATAATCTGTTACAAGACTATGTTTGCTACTGCAATTGTTCGTTAACCGATCATTGATTTACCATTGAAATCGATTAATTCATTCTAGAAATCTTAAAAAATAAATTATAAAAAGGGTGTATAATTTCTAACGACTGGAATTCATTATTGAAGACTACGTATGGAATGATGAATGAACAAGAGGGAAGAGGCGCTCAAAATGAAATCAGTTTTGACTTTGAATGAAATTAAAATTGAAACTGATGATCTATTTGGCTTTAAATATTCTATTGGAAAAAATATTTCTTCCAACATAGAATTTTGAAGATCAATAGGAAAGCAACATAATTGAAGAGAGATGAAAAACGCTTTTTGTTCCGTTGGATTTGGCAACACTGTAGAAGTGTTAGTTAGAAACTGTTTTTGTTCGTAATCCGAATATATGTTCGTTGTCCGAACTATTCGTTTACCAATCACCTTACTGTATATATATATATATATATATATATATATATATATATATATATATATATATATATATATATATATATATATATATATATATATATATATATATATATATATATATATATATATATATATATACTGGATTGATAGATATGAAAAACAGTAATTATTTTTCTGTACATCATCATTGCTTATTATTTGTGCAAGTTTCTAACACATGAGGAACTCTTTTAATTTAATAGAAAGAAAATGGATGAATACTATACTTCAGTTATAAAAACTGCAACATTACAAAAATGACTGAGAATACATTTTCAGAAAATACAAATTAAAATTTGTTATACGAATGATTTTCAGAGTCCTACATTCATGAGCTGAGCAGCAGACTTTGAAATACTGCTGAATTTATATAAATAGAGGACCATTTCTGAAGTTTGAAAATAATATAGGATTATCTGTTAATGATAATCTTTAGGTGAAACGTAAATGTGCTTCTTGGTTGAAAGAGATGGGGGTCAATTCAACAATAATGAAATCTTAATGGAAGAGAATTATTGGCTTTCCTGGAGAATGATTTTTCCTATTCTTCAATAGCAACTCGTATGCCACGTAACAATTGAATTTTGATGTAAGTTGGAAGCAGTAAATCGTAAATTTGAGCTTGTGTCGATGCCTTAAAGTAAGCATCTCTCAATACAATGCAATAAATTGTTGATCCGCATTACTCTGACTAATGTTATCTGTTGTTTATTTGCAGTAATTAGCATTTTGGTCCACTGCAACAGACCTATCACTTTTTGCTTAGTCACTTCGTTGACCGCTTTACGCTGCATAATGTTAGAAAAAATTTTTTATGCAGGATCATATTAATTCAAAAACATCAACAAACTGCTGCTACACTAGGCTCATAAGCATAAAGGCTAGTTTATTTGTTGGCCACAAGTGAGTTTATTCTAAAGAATTCAGTGCCTATTAGTGGTACTAAATTGACCGGATACGTGTTGGACTTTGTTTTTTATTTGCAAAAAGTGTTGTTGTCTTGTATTGTAGCGTGTCTTACATTTGAGTCAAAAATGCAAATCACCTATTTGTTTCCAAATGCTACACTAAATTAAATCATATCAGTAACTGAACATTTTCTATGGTGGTGATGGTTGAAGGTAGTCAGATAATAGTAGCCGAGTTGAAATATCTAGTCTGCGAGATAATTGTACAGACACTTGTTATCTTGCAAGCACACTATTTCTGGAATCAGGGAACGAGACTGAGGCTATACGACTAATATATCTGTCTCTCCAGCTGTTTGTATATCTTGAGAGTTCGACAATTATTCAGTCCCAGAAATTCAGCAAGGCTTCCGAATGACAGTCTTACTCATCAACGCCACATTCTGCTGACAGTCATGGGATCTCTATCAAAGTAGGTTGCAACTAAACCTCTAACAACTTCAGAAACGAGATGATAACCATTTCTTCATCTTAATCGAAGCATTATAGCAGCTTTTAGAAAAGAAAAAACCTAAAATGCAATTCATCATTCAGAAAATAGCTGCATAGTTTTTTTTAATTTAAAAACCTCTTAGTCAGCGTTATCACCAATTAGTTAAATAAATACGTAAAAAGAATGAATCCATTTTATATCACCGCATCTCTTTCCTACCTTGTAAATATCGCGTGCTTAGCAAGTAGATTACTTGTAACAATTTCAAGGGCTTGCCACAGAAATCTAAGCAAATACATGTTGATTGAATAGACGGAAATAAATATTAAAAAAAATGTATGATTTCAATAAAAATACTTATTATGCTCAGATCATTTAAATTTTTATAACAAAACAGAAATACTTAAAAAGAGATATTACAGTACAATATTTATAATATGAATACAATGTAATATGCACAATTGTAAAGAGATATTATAGTAAAAAATCTATCATATGACTACAATAAAATTTTTAAAAATGAACATTTTTATCCTATAGATGTGGAAAACTCTTACCTCAAACAAAAAAGTACTGTATAACAATTTAAAGCTTTACCTTGAATATTTACTTAGTCAAAAACCTGGATATAGTAAACAGTTATGGGTGAAGTTAAAACAATAAAATTATTTAAGAACTAGAAAATAAATAAACTCATAGCTTGTGTGCATAAATTCAAGCAAAGTTTTTATTAAATTACAATTTTAATTGAAAAACATTTCCATTACTCAAAGCATTTGAAGTTTTCGTAACAAAACGGAAATATTAGATAGAAATACATACAATAGAAGATAGAAATACATAGTGATACTAAAAATTTCCACGTAAGAACGGACGATCAAGCATAAAGTTATTTTGAAATGGCCGCTCTTTTACACTAAAATGGACTTCTTGAAATGTACTTGGAGAAAATGTAAATTTTAATTAACTGTAATGAGAATGAACTTGATCGGACCAAAAAGTTCTAAGAAATATTTCTAAATCTAAAACTCTTTGCTAATTATTAAAAAATATTTAAACGGTATCTGAAAACTAAATTCTAGCATATAATTTATGAATTAATTTCTACCAAAGGGAAGCATATTAGATGCTATTTTCTGTTTTTATATTTAAACCCTAAGAAACAAAATATCAGAGAAGAGGAAACTTTTTAATTATAACTCAACAAAATATACGCAAATTATTTACTATTATAGGAAACTATATATGTGATTCTTTTTTCATATAAATGCATGTAATTATAAAACCAATAATATTGGTGTATAAATGAAATACAAGTGTATAGGTTTTTATACTGCTTCCAAATTAGATTGCTTGATGAAATTTAATATTTCAATCGCGGGGGACAAATCCGTCTTTCAGAAATAATTTAGAGAAATGAAAATTTAAGTCTACGTTATCGAAATTCTAATTTCAATTGAAGGTAACTGACGAAATTTAAAACGTATTAATATAAAAATGCTAGTAAGAAAAGTTATATTCCAAAATAGGTTTTAATACGGACAAAAATAAAGAAAATATCTTACTACATTAAAACATTAAATGTTTTTCGCACTAAAATTCAAGACATTTTGAATTTAAAGGAAATAAAACTTTAATTTGAAAGCTGAAATGGTAACTGAATTAATACTCAAATTCCTACACTTGTTATGACAAAGATAATTCTTGATTTGTAATAGAAATTTACCATTTACTCAAAAATTGAATTTCGAAACTAAAAGAGAACAAATTTAATACTTTAAGCAAATGAAAAATGTAATATAATACCCCTTCCTCACTTTTTTCATATAGTTTACATGAGACAATTGTTATGCTTTACGGAATTACATAACATGTTAAATTCAATTGCAAACTTATTTAATGACATAAAATTCCTTACTATGAAAAGATTCGTGTTCTTGTGCCTCTATAAGATGAATGGGGCTCAGATAAGAATGCACAAAAATGTACATTATTGCTTAGCTAATACAATATTACATAACCTATTTTATTGAAAGTGTTATCAGAAATCAAACTCTGTAACACTAGATTCTCATAATATAATTTTATAATATTCTATTTAATTATATTTGGTAAGAATATATCTCTTATTAAAAACATGTAATCTGTAGCTCAATATTTTTTAATAAAATATTAATATTTAATGTTTGAGGATATTCAATTCTCAACCCACTGTTTGAAAAAGTTATTATTCAAAAGTACAGCAGACTCTTGTGCAATATACCAAACAAAGGGAATTTAAGAAAAATAATTAACCGCATTAAAATTAAATTAAAACTGTTTTCGTCATAACATTAATAAAGATTCATAAATAAAAGATTTTTGCTGATATAGTATGACTGTAATTAATAAAGCATTCTTTAACTATTCAATTTTTATTGTTTTAATTTTATGTAATTCAAATTCAGTAATAAATTTTACTTTTTCATCTAACTGTAATATTAAATATATCTATTTAATATTTCTAAACAAAATATTATTCAATAAAGTACACATGTTTAAAAATGGGGACATACATAAAAATATTCACTTGATTCTTACAATTTGAGGCATTAAAACAAACATAATTTTATTATGAATAAAACACAGTAAAATTCTTGTAAAAAAATTGATTACTCATTAATTCACTTATTAATTCAATTAACTTAGTCTTCTCGAAAATATATTTTCTTTTTCTGATATATAAAGCAATTTTTTATGTTTCTCTACACTAAATTCTAAGAGAAAATAATTTTTAAATCTTTGATATGTGAACTATCCATCTATCATGACAAATAAATATCACAAAATTCAACGATGCTTTTATAGTTAAAAATATGCCTGTATATTGACTATATTCATTTAATTGTTCAAAAAATGGAAGTTAAAATTTAATCGCTATTCTAAAAATTTGTCTCTTTTATGCAGGGCTTAAAAGTACAATATCTAGTAAATCGTATCATTCTTGCAATAAGAAATTGGAATTGAACTATAAATTTTAAAACTAATGGCTAATAGTCTTTATTCCATGCCTGTTGCTGAAAAGTGAAAAGGTATTCTAAGAAAATCATAAGAGTACAACCAAACATATTCCAATAAATAGGATTTACATTTTTTCGTTATCGTACATTATATAGGGTAAGAAAATTTCATATAATGTGCGAAAATGAACAAAATGGCTGATACAATTTAAAATAACTTTTTTTCTTGCTATGAATGCTATTCGTGGTATAAGTGAATGCTCATTATCGAGATTAAAAATTTTCTATAAAAAACCAATGAACAAAAAATACATTAAATTAAAAATTTTGTACTTATAAATAAGGCGTATGTGAGAGTACATAAAATGAAATGATACATGCTTAAGATTAAGTTTCTACAGATTGTTTTGTTAATAATTTCAATCTATATTTGTTTTTCCATATTATTTTGATTTGCCTTTATTCGTAACAATAAATGGTCAACTATTGCTTAGGAGCAGCAGTTGGATTCTTCACGGTATCGAATCCACTACAAGTTGAATGTTTCAATTCTATCTCCCAGTTTTAATCAGCGTTTGTTTTCAAAAAGTTGAATCGAGAGCAGTGAAGCAAACAGACATTATTTAGTAATGTGTTACGCACTGATGGTGCTGAAGATTAAATCTATGCTGAAGCAATTTAACATGAAATGGTCAAATCGACAAACACTGGATTACGATGTAATAAAATATTTGATACAAATTAAAATAGAAATTGGAAAAATGTTTTCAATTATAATTTTAAATTAAATAGTTTATTCGTGTAAGATTTGACATAATCTTTTGAACATAAAGATCATTTATGTACTGAAATAGATAGGCATTTTTCTGGAAGTTTTTTACTTTAATTATTATTTTGTCATGTTATTTTTCAAAATTACTTTCAAGATTTTTCATCTCTTTAATTAATTATTAAAGCTGTCAATTTACACAATCAAATACTAATGAATATAAAATGCAACATGGTTGATTGTGTCTCAGAATCTTACAGAAAACTGCTTTCGGCACTATAAGAGGCAACACTTTTATATGGTGAGGCACTCAGTGTATTCTAAACACTGAAAGTGGCCTTGTATTCAAAAGTTGGGACCAAGCAGAAGATTACTAGAATATACCAGCCTGTTCCAGATTTATCATTTCACATTCATAGCATTGCAACCACGACATATTTTACTTGCTCCAGCCATCATTAGAGTTCCCGATGAATCGTTGGTTGTTCCGGGATTCAAACTTACCACCCTCTGATAACGAGAACGATGCTCTATTCAATAAACTTCCCACAGTCACTGATACATTTATAAATATTGTTGAACAATAAATCAAATTGAATAAATAATACAGAGGATCAGAATTGAGTTACAATCATAGAATATCCAAATTTATTCATCAGTTCCGATAACAATTCATCATTTCCTCAATAAAATACTTCAAATTTCAAATCTAAAAATAAATCGCCATTATGACTTATATATAAAATATTACAAGAAAAATAATTGTGTAGAAGTTAACCAAACATATTTCAATAAATGATTTATTTTGTTTTCACTATTGTACATTAAATATAATAAGAAATTGGATTCAGAAAATTAAATTAGAAACTTAGTACCTATAAAATTTGTATATGATATTTTTTTAAAAAAACAGATAATTATGATTATGTTTTTAAAGGATTTTTTAAAATTATATTTAAATTAATTGTATAAGATATTAAAAAAATAAAATCGGTATTTTTCTTGATATTCAGAATTTTCTAAGAAGTAATGTTAGAGTTGTGTTTAAGAATTTTATAATTTCATTGTCTCCTTAACAGAAAACACGCACACACACATATGTATATATATATATATATATATATATATATATATATATATATATATATATATATATATATATTATATATATATATATATATATATATATATATATATATATATATATATATATATATATATATATATATATATATATATATATATATATATATATATATATATATATATATATATATATATATATAAATCTGTCTGTTGTTACATTTCAATTTAATTTTATTAATAATGACAAATTTGATAATAATTGCATTTAGTTGATAGTTAGTGCTGTACTATTAAATGTATAGAAATATTAAAGACATTAGCTGTGTTAGCATAATAAAATAATCGATTAATAATTTCAATTATGCATTTTCTGATTTTGTAAAGGAAAATAGTTCTTTTCTATTTGTGATTTATCTAATATGTGATGACTGGGGTATATTTATTTGAGAAAAATGCTAACAGCTACTCGTGAATGTACATAAGCAAATTTTGTAATAGAAATAATAAGCAGAAAAGGGAAGAAAATTGAACTTGTAGTCATTAAAATAAATTTTAACTTCATGTTTCAAGATAATTGGAATAATTATATTACACTTTCATTAATTTAAAAATAAAATGAAATAGAATAGCTTAACTCATTGGAAGAAGCTTTATTGCATAGTATCAAACTACAACTTTGTAATTTTAAAATATTCTAGTCTTATTAGACTTATTAAGATCACTGTAATTAGCACATTAGCAATTGTAATATTCTCATTGACATCAAATATATGTTACAGGATAAGAAACTAAATAATAATATTGAAAATATCTTCAAATTAAGTTTTTGATATAAAATCTAGTTGAGACATTTAAAAATGAGCTTTTCTACAAATTAAAAAATTTTTAATAATAAATTCAAAAAATTGGATCGAATCCTTACGCTTCAAACAATCTAAGTTTAGTCACAATTAAACAGTACGAAAACATAAATATCACGAGAAAATTCCTATTACAATAAAATAAAATAAGTGAAGATGTTTTTGAAAAAGAAAATAACTTCATTCCTACAACAAATAAAATTTGCAATTAATAACAAATAAATGATCCAGTATAGTAACAAAACTGTGATCGGTTGTCAAATATCAGAACACATATAACAAAATAACAAAAGTGAAATTAATAAATTAAGTATTCATAACAAAAGTGAAAATGCATGAAAAAGTGAAATTAAATTTTCATAACAAAAGAGATAATGCATTTTTACATTTAATTCTGGAATGTTATCCATTTTTATTTAAACAATAGATACAAGTATAAATAAATTTTACATTTAAAATATAGCGTTTTTGTTGGGAAGGAAATTCAGATTAGAAATATTAGTGCTTTGATTATTAAATTGTGAAATTTTCAGATTTTTCTTTGAACTGCTTTCAAAAGTTTGAAGAAGACTTTAAATATCTCAATAAAATAAAAATGATTATCTCATTATAAATAAATATTCATTACATTTTTTGATTAATAAGTAACAACTTGAAAACATATCGAGAAATTTCTTCTGTCGCGGTTTTACTTGTAAATAGAATGCATTAATATATTTTATAAATATTGGCAGATGAAATTACGGGATAAATTTTACTTTCGGTTAAATAGTTTTAAAATTATTCTGAATAGGAGTACAGCTTTATTGAACAGCAATAAAACTAATTATTAATTAACTCTATTTAAGTGTTTTCTAAACTATTCATGAATTCTATGCGGTATTCATTTTGGAGGAAATCTTAGTCTATATTTTGACAATTACTTCCCACTTCAATTAAAAGATAAACAAATAAGTCTATATATAGAAGCATTTATCATTAAATTTAGTTTATTCAAAAGCGTGTAAAATAAAATATCTATGGTACTGCAAACAACTATTGTGTTTAAATATCAAATATTATTTGTATTCAATTATTGCATACAAATGAATTTCTTAAATTGTATTTTGCAAATAGTGACTCAGTTGGCACAAAAATTAATTATTCACTACAACAAAAAAATTAGTAAGAAACTTCTAATCTCAATAAAAGATTTCATTAGCTTTTTTCAAAACAGCTGTAAATAAAACACTCACTTTGCTTGTAATAAAAATAGTCAAACTTTATTTAAGTAAGTTTTACGAATATATTATTTTACTATTAGTTTCACATTAAATTATGTTTGCTTTTTTTCTTTTAAAAACTCTCCTAAAATAACAATCAATATAAATATAAATTTTAAAATTTTTCTTTATAGATTAAATTTTTGGAAAATATTTTTTATTTAGAAGCTATTTAGCAATTATTATCACATTCTCTTCCTGTGATCGTCTAAAATTTGAAAAGTGCCCATATAAATCTTAAATGAAATTTTAAAATACTGACTATTGATTGAACAAATACTTCTATAAATAGTTAAAACTTTAAACATAATAGGCTTACAACTAATGTACATTTTTAATAAATATTTCTATAAGTAGTAATAATATATAGTAAGTAATGTACATTTTTTATAAATATTTATGTAATATTATTAATTAATTCATTGTCGTGTGCCAGGTAGGCTGGCAACATGCGATACGCTGCTCCACTTTTCCAACTGAACCCTATTTAGGTGTGGAGTCCGACTTCCTCAGTACACACATGCCATAGGGACCCGTTTATAGGGTAGGCAACCTTTCACACCTCATTCATACAAGGAAAGGACAAAGACAGGATAGATAGAGAGAGAAAAAGTACATCCATGCCCGAACCGGGATTCGAACCCAGGACTTCCTTATCCGTAGTCAGGCACGCTGACCACTAGAAAAGTTGGTCGGCAATATTATTAATAAAATATAAATAAGTAAATACAAATGCAATGAATAAGATGAAGTCTAATTGAAAGTAAAGTTTTCTGGACCGCAAGTCGAGATAAACAGAGCAGGAGTTCTGAAAGAAGTGGGATCTCTCGGACACCCGCCTTCACTTCTACTCCCTCTTGGCCTTCATTTTTTTTAATTCTGTAGAAATATTTTTCAAGTTTAATTTGTTTGAACTCATACACATTGCTAGCATATAATTAGATTGATTGCAAACCACCATTACCAGGCTCATTACTGGACATACTCGCACCCTTACATTCGTTCAGTGTCAAAAAGTGGTCCCTGTGTGCCTCAGGTGTAATTTCCACCAAGCTTCTCCGGACCATCTGCTCTCCTGTCTGGGTTTGGAGAAGAGAGATCGTTTTGATAACCCTGCGCTGGTTCGGGACTTTCTCTGGGCGAACGATCTACTGAACTTGGTCCAGATTGTACTAGATCAAGTGGAATAAGGAACAACAACAATAATTAGATTGTGTCTTCTGAATAGCTTCATGAATTTTTTAATGTTTTTTAAGCAGTCTCAATTAAGAATTTGACAATTGCTATAATATTCTTAATTAGTTGAGAACAGAATGTAAAACAGTTATAGATTAATATGAATGTGAAAGATTTAATTCATATTATTGTGTTTGAACTGTATGATTATTCTAGTCAATAATTTATTAAAAGTTTTTCTCAATGTATTTAAATTTAAATTTAAAATTCAGTATTTATAATTATAAGCTTGTTCACGTTCCATTAATTTTATAAATATTAATTGTTTAGTTTAAATTATAATTATAAAATTCATAAAGAATTCTAATGATCGGATAGAATGGTTAAATGAATTAATGGTAATACTAAGAGTGTTACCGTAAGCTTTTCTTTTATTCTGTGTTTCAATTATTGCTTAAGACTTCCTCTTTTTTTTATAATTATTGTAACGTCACAAGAAATGTCTCGTACTATAATAAACTCTATAAACATTGCGGGAAAAGGATACAATATTTTCTAATTCCAATATTTTACAGAGACTATAACACGACTTTTTCGATCATAGAAATTATTCCTTTAGAAAGAGATTATTCCTAACTTAAGCTAGTTTTTAAACGCATCTTGAAATTTTTGGGTGTCAATTTAGACTATTATTTTTCCCAAACTTTTCAATCTGTATCATATATTTATAAGTTTTTCGTTTTCAGTCGCTATTAATTCGATAATTATTCTCCATTCAACTTTTTTAAGCACACCGTAAAGTGACTAATGAAATTACTATTCTGGACTTACACTATCCTTACACTAGTTTTTAAACATAAATTAAATACAATACGAATTATAATGGTTATACTTCGATGATGTTTTGAAATAGATCTGGATTTAACTGCTTTGAATAAGCTTTCAGATCAGTCATTAATATAAGAATAATCTTCCAATATTTCATCAATTACTATAAATGTTGAACTATAAACTGATAATTTAATATGGGAACAGTTCCGGCCATAAGGAAACTTCAACATTTTGTTATTCTATCAAAGTTTTTGTGTAAACATGCTGAACATTTTCTTACTAAAAAATGGTTTAATAATTTTATGGAATGTAATAATTCTAATAAAGTTCATAAGTTCTAAAGGCTGGAAATCAAAATGCAATATTTATCATTTTCATTAAAATAAATAATGGTGAAAAAATTAAATAAAAAGAAAGAAAATACTGTTTTTTATAATGCAAACGTCAATATGTTTCTATCTTGCAGTAATATCATAGGCTCTGTGCAACCACGTGAGCACTGGTTTGCAGAAAAATAGCTTCATTGTGCTGTAAAAAGAAAAAATTGTAAAATATTAAAAAAACATAAAATAAAATTTTTAGTATTTTACTTCTTAGTTTGATAATGATAATCTTAATAAAAGTTATACTTATAACTTTAAAGCTTTATTTTTGAAGATACTCAATATTCAAACAAAAATTCGATTTACTCAATATTAAAAATTTATTACTATAAGATAAAAGTTAAAGTAATAACCACTGTATCAATATACTAATCGTTATGCTAATCATTTCATCCATATAATAAGTAAATCAAATAATTTATTATGCATAAATAAAAAGTATGTTATTAATGAAGTGATCAAAATTTAGTATAAAGTTATTTTTAAATGCTATATTTTCTTGATTATATTACAAAATTACAACTTAAATTAACATATTTTAAAAAATGTAATTATTAAAAATTAATTTTTATTTAATATAATAAAAAGAATGAGAGCCTTTATAATTAAGGATAAAAAAAATTCATTTCTTTGTTAACCTAATGCAAAATTAAATGTCATCAAGAAATTTTCTTAAACTCTTAAAATGCAGTACAACTGCTTAAAAAATTTCATCAGAATTATATCTAAATCAAATATTACAGAAAATTATTTTTAAATCATTATAATGAAATTTAAAATTAATTTAACATATTTATTTTAAAAATTTGTTATTTAAATATTCTAACTTTTAAAGTAGACTGATAGTCAAAACATCTTCAAAATGTGTGTACTACTGAAGTGTGTGTGTGGTGTGAAATTATGAAATCTTTAATCGAAAACAAGCAATTTGAACACAAACACAAATGTTTATTTTCATGTGATATTCAGGATTTTATTTATTAAGAACTTAAACATTAGGTATTAAATATTAGTTCCATTAATATTCCTTTCCCTAAAAAGAAGTTTACAATAATTCTATTCAAAATTTTTTTTTTGTGTTTAAACATTCTCTGTTTGTGTTAAATAATATTTTTCGTGTTTAAGTAAAAATTTCTAAATATTGAAAGACTTTAAATGATTGAGTATAACTAAAATTTTTGCTTCATTTATATATTTAAAAAGAATGTCTAGTTTAAAATTATGTGTAATGTTACTCAAAATTATATTTTAAGATAAATAAATAGCATACTTAAATTTTTTACTTAAATACTTCAATATGTTTCTTAATTTATATATTCAAAAAGAATGATTAGGTTAGAATTGCAAGATTATTTCTTACTTTCTATAATTTATTACTTTTATGTCTGGGAGAAAATAAAAATTTTGATCATTGCACGTTTTAATAAAAAAATTTATTATTAATATATGGCATTTTAAATAATACATTTTTTTGCTAAATTTTTCCACAGCTTTATAAAATAATGAAAAAAAGTCATCTTTCATTTGAATTTTAAAAACTGAATGAAATGTAAAAACTAAATAAAATTTTATGAAACATAATACTTTAATATTATCTTCTTTTCTTATGTGTAAAATAATCCCTTCTAAACTTTTATAGCGAATGATTTATTGCACTTAGGTTAACATTTCACGATCATTATCACTTTTCTTCACTGAATGCATGAGATGCCCTTAAAAACCTTTATATCAGTAATTCTTAACGAAAAGAAATTTTTTAGCTATACAGAAGAAGCACAATAATGGATTTTAAGAATTAACAAAATACTGACTTTCCTAAAAGTATATATGTGTATGAGTGAGTGTGTACACTCTACATTGTATTTACATTATGTTTATATTCTTGGAAACATGCGTATTTAAGATGGCTACAGTAAAAATACGTAGACTTTAAGTTGTTGTGAAGTAGTTCTAGAGTTTATCATATTCACATCATACGAGCAAATCATTTTCACACATTATTAAAATCTCCTCATCTGTGAGACATTTTTTAAAAATGTGAATAAAACATTCCTTTTTACGTAGGGTGAAAATAAAAAACTAGCGCTTAATCTATTTCCTTTTCAGTATTCAGATTTGTTCTTGCATTCTCCAAAGGCATTTTCCAGAGTCTAGAGTTTCTATGACATTCAGAGTTGAATGCAGCTCATTTCTACAAAACTCCTATTCAGTCTCTAGAGAAGATACCGGAGAATTTAAACCATAATAGTTCAATATGGATAGTTCAAATTTTGGATTGTAATCCGGTTCAATGAATGCAGTTCCAGTTCGAAAATAAAATATGACCTAATCTTGATCAAAGAATAATATCTTAGAGTCAAATCAGAAATATTACAAATACAACAAATACCTTACAAATCAGAAATATTTACCTGACATAATAATTTCATTGAATTCTGTTTTCGTTATCTATCAAAGCAGAAGGAAAAAAATAAAAATACTGAAGAAAGAAGAAAAAGTCACCCAATACAGCATTTACTTAAATAAAGCAAACCCCACGAGTGATCCTAATGATGAATATAGTTTAAAATATGTATTACTTACAACGAATATTTATTACGGTACTTAATAATACACGAAAATGCTGATTTTTTATCTAAAATAAAATTATTATTTGATTTTCTGGAGTTCCAATTTTTCTCACAAGCATACGATAAGTCAACATTTATTTTCAATTTATCAGATTATAATTGTGTGTGTGTTAGTTAGTTAGTAAAATAAGAACCAGAATACAATTACATTCCTCGTTCTGACATTCTTCAGCTCTTTCAGAGTTAAAATAATAAAATTCATATATTAACACATGTGCGTATTTTTATATATGGCGTTCGTAAATTTAACAAAATATTTTTGTCCAAATGTTATAAGATTATAAAATAAAAATAAATTGAGCTAAATTAAAGGGAGGCAGAAATTATTTCATATAACACTGTAATATTTCACAAAAAGATACTTCATAAAATAATGAAATTAATCAAAGAAAATACATGAACTATAGTTGCTAAATAAATAACGTTCTAACATACATATATAATAAACTAATCACATTTTCACTGTGGGAAATAGATGTCTATTATTAAAATTTGTAGTACCAAAAATTAATAATATTATTTATTTTACAGATTTGATGGTGGTGAATATAATTGAATTACAAAGAGTTCCTACAGTAATTTCTATCACAGGTAATTCATTAATATTTTATAATCATAAGCTTTCATGGTCAGTATAAAAATTTGAAATCCTTTGGTGGATACAATGTTTCTTGTTTAATTACAGAAACACATTGTCTACCGAAGAGACTAAAATTTCTATACTGACTCTCGTTCATTATCAGGTAATTGATGCTTGGATGGAGATTAGAAAATTGCGATCCTTCGGGAGATACAATGTATTACTAGCTTAAGTACAGAAACACATTGTCTACCGAAGAGACTGGAATTTCTATACTGACTCTCGTTGATTATCAGGTAATTGATGCTTGGATAGAGATTAGAAAATTACAATCCTTCGGGAGATACAATGTATTACTAGCTTAATTACAGAAACACATTGTTTACCGAAGAGACTGGAATTTCTATACTGACTCTCGTTGATTATCAGGTAATTGATACTAGGATGGAGATTAGAAAGTAACAACCTTTCGGAAGATACAATGTATTACTAGATTAATTAAATAAAAACATTGTCAACAGAAGAGACTGGAATTTCTATACTGACTCTCGTTGATTATCAGGTAATTGATGTTTGGATGGAGATTAGAAAATTACAATCCTTCGGTAGATACAATGTATTACTAGCTTAATTACTGAAACACATTGTCTACCGAAGAGACGGGAACTTCTATACTGACTCTCGTTTATTATCAGATAATTGATGATTGAATGGAGATTAGAATATTGCAATCCTTCGTTAGATACACAATCTAGTACTAGCTTTATTACAGAAACACATTAAAAGCCCAAGAGACTGAAATTCCTTCAAATACTTTTGATGATTACAAGGCTATTATTGATGCTTTCATGCAGATAAAGAAATTGCAATCCTTCGGTAGATACAATGTATTTCTCACTTAATTATTGAAACACATTGTCTACCAAAGAGACTGAAATTTCTGCAAGTACCCTTGTTGACTATCAGGTTATTGATGCTTGTATGGAGTTTAGAAAATTACAATCCTTCGGTAGATACAATGTATTCCTAGCTTAATTACAGAAACACATTGAGTACCCAAGAGACTAAAATTTCTATACTGACTCTCGTTGATTAACAGGTAATTGATTCTTGGATGGAGATTAGAAAATTGCAATCCTTCGTTAAATACAATCTATTACTAGCTTAATTAGAGAAACACATTGAGTACCCAAGAGACTGGTATTTCTATACTTACTCTCGTTGATCATCAGGTAATTCATGCTTGGATCGAGATTAGAAAATTACAATCCTTCGGGAGATACAATGTATTACTAGCTTAAGTACAGAAACACATTGTCTACCGAAGAGACTGGAATTTCTATACTGACTCTCGTTGATTATCAGGTAATTGATGCTTGGATGGAGATTAGAAAATTACAATCCTTCGGGAGATACAATGTATTACTAGCTTAAGTACAGAAACACATTGTCTACCGAAGAGACTGGAATTTCTATACTGACTCTCGTTGATTATCAGGTAATTGATGCTTGGATCGAGATTAGAAAATTACAATCCTTCGGGAGATACAATGTATTACTAGCTTCAGTACAGAAACACATTGTCTACCGAAGAGACTGGAATTTCTATACTAACTGTCGTTTATTATCAGGTAATTGATGCTTGAATGGAGATTAGAAAATTGCAATCCTTCTTTCGATACAATGTATTACTATCTTAATTACAGAAACACATTGTTTACTGAAAAAACTGAGATTTCTGTACTTACTCTCGTTGATTATCAGGTACTTGATGCTTGGAGTGAGATTAGAAAATTGCTATCCTTCGTTAGATACAATCTATTACTAGCTTTATTACTGAAACACATTAAGTGCCCAAGAGACTGAAATTCCTGCAAATACTTTTGATGATTACAAGGCTATTATTGATGCTTGCATGCAGATAAAGCAATTGCAATCCTTCGGTATATACAATGTATTTCTCACTTAATTACAGAAACACATTGTCTACCAAAGAGACTGAAATTTCTGCAAGTACCCTTGTTGAATATCAGGTTATTGATGCTTGGATGGAGATTAAAAAATTACAATTCTTCGGTAGATACAATGTATTACTAGCTTAATTACAGAAACACATTGAGTACCCAAGAGACTAAAATTTCTATACTGACTCTCGTTGATTAACAGGTAATTGATTCTTGGATGGAGATTAGAAAATTGCAATCCTTCGTTAGATACAATCTATTACTAGCTTAATTACAGAAACAAATTGAGTACCCAAGAGACTGGTATTTCTATACTTACTCTCGTTGATCATCAGGTAATTCATGCTTGGATCGAGATTAGAAAATTACAATCCTTCGGGAGATACAATGTATTACTAGCTTAATTACAGAAACACATTGTCTACCAAAGAGACTGGAATTTCTATACTGACTCTCGTTGATTATCAGGTAATTGATGCTTGGATGGAGATTAGAAAATTAATATCCTTCGGGAGATACAATGTATTACTAGCTTAATTACAGAAACACATTGTCTACCGAAGAGACTGGAATTTCTATAATGACTCTCATTGATTATCAGGTAATTGATGCTTGGATGGAGATTAGAAAATTACAATCCTTCGGTAGATACAATGTATTACTAACTTAATTACAGCTACGCATTGTCTACCGAAGAGACAGGAATTTCTATACTGACTCTCGTTGATTATCAGGTAATTGATGCGTGGATGGAGATTAGAAAATTACAATCCTTCGGTAGATACAATGGGTTACTAGATTAATTACAGAAACACATTGTCTACCAAAGAGACTGGAATTTCTATACTAACTGTCGTTTATTATCAGGTAATTGATGCTTGAATGGAGATTAGAAAATTGCAATCCTTCTTTCGATACAATGTATTACTATCTTAATTACAGAAACACATTGTTTACTGAAAAAACTGAGATTTCTGTACTTACTCTCGTTGATTATCAGGTAATTGATGCTTGGATGGAGATTAGAAAATTGCTATCCTTCGTTAGATACAATCTATTACTAGCTTTATTACTGAAACACATTAAGTGCCCAAGAGACTGAAATTCCTGCAAATACTTTTGATGATTACAAGGCTATTATTGATGCTTGCATGCAGATAAAGAAATTGCAATCCTTCGGTATATACAATGTATTTCTCACTTAATTACAGAAACACATTGTCTACCAAAGAGACTGAAATTTCTGCAAGTACCCTTGTTGAATATCAGGTTATTGATGCTTGGATGGAGATTAAAAAATTACAATTCTTCGGTAGATACAATGTATTACTAGCTTAATTACAGAAACACATTGAGTACCCAAGAGACTAAAATTTCTATACTGACTCTCGTTGATTAACAGGTAATTGATTCTTGGATGGAGATTAGAAAATTGCAATCCTTCGTTAGATACAATCTATTACTAGCTTAATTACAGAAACAAATTGAGTACCCAAGAGACTGGTATTTCTATACTTACTCTCGTTGATCATCAGGTAATTCATGCTTGGATCGAGATTAGAAAATTACAATCCTTCGGGAGATACAATGTATTACTAGCTTAAGTACAGAAACACATTGTCTACCAAAGAGACTGGAATTTCTATACTGACTCTCGTTGATTATCAGGTAATTGATGCTTGGATCGAGATTAGAAAATTACAATCCTTCGGGAGATACAATGTATTACTAGCTTAATTACAGAAACACATTGTCTACCGAAGAGACTGGAATTTCTATACTGACTCTCGTTGATTATCAGGTAATTGATGCTTGGATGGAGATTAGAAAATTACAATCCTTCGGGAGATACAATGTATTACTAGCTTAAGTACAGAAACACATTGTCTACCGAAGAGACTGGAATTTCTATACTGACTCTCGTTGATTATCAGGTAATTGATGCTTGGATGGAGATTAGAAAATTACAATCCTTCGGGAGATACAATGTATTACTAGCTTAAGTACAGAAACACATTGTCTACCGAAGAGACTGGAATTTCTATACTAACTGTCGTTTATTATCAGGTAATTGATGCTTGAATGGAGATTAGAAAATTGCAATCCTTCTTTCGATACAATGTATTACTATCTTAATTACAGAAACACATTGTTTACTGAAAAAACTGAGATTTCTGTACTTACTCTCGTTGATTATCAGGTACTTGATGCTTGGATGGAGATTAGAAAATTGCTATCCTTCGTTAGATACAATCTATTACTAGCTTTATTACTGAAACACATTAAGTGCCCAAGAGACTGAAATTCCTGCAAATACTTTTGATGATTACAAGGCTATTATTGATGCTTGCATGCAGATAAAGCAATTGCAATCCTTCGGTATATACAATGTATTTCTCACTTAATTACAGAAACACATTGTCTACCAAAGAGACTGAAATTTCTGCAAGTACCCTTGTTGAATATCAGGTTATTGATGCTTGGATGGAGATTAAAAAATTACAATTCTTCGGTAGATACAATGTATTACTAGCTTAATTACAGAAACACATTGTGTACCCAAGAGACTGAAATTTCTATACTGACTCTCGTTGATTAACAGGTAATTGATGCTTGGATGGAGATTAGAAAATTGCTATCCTTCGTTAGATACAATGTATTGCTAGCTTAATTAAAGAAACACATTGTCTACCGAAGAGACTGGAATTTCTATACTGACTCTCGTTGATTATCAGGTAATTGATGCTTGGATGGAGATTAGAAAATTACAATCCTTCGGGAGATACAATGTATTACTAGCTTAATTACAGAAACACATTGTCTACCGAAGAGACTGGAATTTCTATACTGACTCTCGTTGATTATCAGGTAATTGATGCTTGGATGGAGATTAGAAAATTACAATCCTTCGGTAGATACAATGTATTACTAACTTAATTACAGCTACACATTGTCTACCGAAGAGACTGGAATTTCTATACTGACTCTCGTTGATTATCAGGTAATTGATGCTTGGATGGAGATTAGAAAATTACAATCCTTCGGTAGATACAATGGGTTACTAGATTAATTACAGAAACACATTGTCTACCAAAGAGACTGGAATTTCTATACTAACTGTCGTTTATTATCAGGTAATTGATGCTTGAATGGAGATTAGAAAATTGCAATCCTTCTTTCGATACAATGTATTACTATCTTAATTACAGAAACACATTGTTTACTGAAAAAACTGAGATTTCTGTACTTACTCTCGTTGATTATCAGGTAATTGATGCTTGGATGGAGATTAGAAAATTGCTATCCTTCGTTAGATACAATCTATTACTAGCTTTATTACTGAAACACATTAAGTGCCCAAGAGACTGAAATTCCTGCAAATACTTTTGATGATTACAAGGCTATTATTGATGCTTGCATGCAGATAAAGCAATTGCAATCCTTCGGTATATACAATGTATTTCTCACTTAATTACAGAAACACATTGTCTACCAAAGAGACTGAAATTTCTGCAAGTACCCTTGTTGAATATCAGGTTATTGATGCTTGGATGGAGATTAAAAAATTACAATTCTTCGGTAGATACAATGTATTACTAGCTTAATTACAGAAACACATTGAGTACCCAAGAGACTAAAATTTCTATACTGACTCTCGTTGATTAACAGGTAATTGATTCTTGGATGGAGATTAGAAAATTGCAATCCTTCGTTAGATACAATCTATTACTAGCTTAATTACAGAAACAAATTGAGTACCCAAGAGACTGGTATTTCTATACTTACTCTCGTTGATCATCAGGTAATTCATGCTTGGATCGAGATTAGAAAATTACAATCCTTCGGGAGATACAATGTATTACTAGCTTAATTACAGAAACACATTGTCTACCGAAGAGACTGGAATTTCTATACTGACTCTCGTTGATTATCAGGTAATTGATGCTTGGATGGAGATTAGAAAATTACAATCCTTCGGGAGATACAATGTATTACTAGCTTAATTACAGAAACACATTGTCTACCGAAGAGACTGGAATTTCTATACTGACTCTCGTTGATTATCAGGTAATTGATGCTTGGATGGAGATTAGAAAATTACAATCCTTCGGGAGATACAATGTATTACTAACTTAATTACAGAAACGCATTGTCTACCGAAGAGACTGGAATTTCTATACTGACTCTCGTTGATTATCAGGTAATTGATGCTTGGATGGAGATTAGAAAATTACAATCCTTCGGTAGATACAATGTATTACTAGCTTAATTACAGAAACACATTGTCTACCGAAGAGACTGGAATTTCTATACTGACTCTCGTTGATTATCAGGTAATTGATGCTTGGATGGAGATTAGAAAATTACAATCCTTCGGGAGATACAATGTATTACTAGCTTAAGTACAGAAACACATTGTCTACCGAAGAGACTGGAATTTCTATACTGACTCTCGTTGATTATCAGGTAATTGATGCTTGGATCGAGATTAGAAAATTACAATCCTTCGGGAGATACAATGTATTACTAGCTTAAGTACAGAAACACATTGTCTACCGAAGAGACTGGAATTTCTATACTGACTCTCGTTGATTATCAGGTAATTGATGCTTGGATGGAGATTAGAAAATTACAATCCTTCGGTAGATACAATGTATTACTAACTTAATTACAGCAACACATTGTCTACCGAAGAGACAGGAATTTCTATACTGACTCTCGTTGATTATCAGGTAATTGATGCGTGGATGGAGATTAGAAAATTACAATCCTTCGGTAGATACAATGGGTTACTAGATTAATTACAGAAACACATTGTCTACCAAAGAGACTGGAATTTCTATACTAACTGTCGTTTATTATCAGGTAATTGATGCTTGAATGGAGATTAGAAAATTGCAATCCTTCTTTCGATACAATGTATTACTATCTTAATTACAGAAACACATTGTTTACTGAAAAAACTGAGATTTCTGTACTTACTCTCGTTGATTATCAGGTACTTGATGCTTGGATGTGAGATTAGAAAATTGCTATCCTTCGTTAGATACAATCTATTACTAGCTTTATTACTGAAACACATTAAGTGCCCAAGAGACTGAAATTCCTGCAAATACTTTTGATGATTACAAGGCTATTATTGATGCTTGCATGCAGATAAAGAAATTGCAATCCTTCGGTATATACAATGTATTTCTCACTTAATTACAGAAACACATTGTCTACCAAAGAGACTGAAATTTCTGCAAGTACCCTTGTTGAATATCAGGTTATTGATGCTTGGATGGAGATTAAAAAATTACAATTCTTCGGTAGATACAATGTATTACTAGCTTAATTACAGAAACACATTGAGTACCCAAGAGACTAAAATTTCTATACTGACTCTCGTTGATTAACAGGTAATTGATTCTTGGATGGAGATTAGAAAATTGCAATCCTTCGTTAGATACAATCTATTACTAGCTTAATTACAGAAACACATTGAGTACCGAAGAGACTGGTATTTCTATACTTACTCTCGTTGATCATCAGGTAATTCATGCTTGGATCGAGATTAGAAAATTACAATCCTTCGGGAGATACAATGTATTACTAGCTTAAGTACAGAAACACATTGTCTACCGAAGAGACTGGAATTTCTATACTGACTCTCGTTGATTATCAGGTAATTGATGCTTGGATGGAGATTAGAAAATTACAATCCTTCGGTAGATACAATGTATTACTAGCTTAATTACAGAAACACATTGTCTACCGAAGAGACTGGAATTTCTATACTGACTCTCGTTGATTATCAGGTAATTGATGCGTGGATTGAGATTAGAAAATTACAATCCTTCGGTAGATACAATGGGTTACTAGATTAATTACAGAAACACATTGTCTACCAAAGAGACTGGAATTTCTATACTAACTGTCGTTTATTATCAGGTAATTGATGCTTGAATGGAGATTAGAAAATTGCAATCCTTCTTTCGATACAATGTATTACTATCTTAATTACAGAAACACATTGTTTACTGAAAAAACTGAGATTTCTGTACTTACTCTCGTTGATTATCAGGTACTTGATGCTTGGAGTGAGATTAGAAAATTGCTATCCTTCGTTAGATACAATCTATTACTAGCTTTATTACTGAAACACATTAAGTGCCCAAGAGACTGAAATTCCTGCAAATACTTTTGATGATTACAAGGCTATTATTGATGCTTGCATGCAGATAAAGCAATTGCAATCCTTCGGTATATACAATGTATTTCTCACTTAATTACAGAAACACATTGTCTACCAAAGAGACTGAAATTTCTGCAAGTACCCTTGTTGAATATCAGGTTATTGATGCTTGGATGGAGATTAAAAAATTACAATTCTTCGGTAGATACAATGTATTACTAGCTTAATTACAGAAACACATTGAGTACCCAAGAGACTAAAATTTCTATACTGACTCTCGTTGATTAACAGGTAATTGATTCTTGGATGGAGATTAGAAAATTGCAATCCTTCGTTAGATACAATCTATTACTAGCTTAATTACAGAAACAAATTGAGTACCCAAGAGACTGGTATTTCTATACTTACTCTCGTTGATCATCAGGTAATTCATGCTTGGATCGAGATTAGAAAATTACAATCCTTCGGGAGATACAATGTATTACTAGCTTAAGTACAGAAACACATTGTCTACCGAAGAGACTGGAATTTCTATACTGACTCTCGTTGATTATCAGGTAATTGATGCTTGGATCGAGATTAGAAAATTACAATCCTTCGGGAGATACAATGTATTACTAGCTTAATTACAGAAACACATTGTCTACCGAAGAGACTGGAATTTCTATACTGACTCTCGTTGATTATCAGGTAATTGATGCTTGGATGGAGATTAGAAAATTACAATCCTTCGGGAGATACAATGTATTACTAGCTTAAGTACAGAAACACATTGTCTACCGAAGAGACTGGAATTTCTATACTGACTCTCGTTGATTATCAGGTAATTGATGCTTGGATGGAGATTAGAAAATTACAATCCTTCGGGAGATACAATGTATTACTAGCTTAAGTACAGAAACACATTGTCTACCAAAGAGACTGGAATTTCTATACTGACTCTCGTTGATTATCAGGTAATTGATGCTTGGATCGAGATTAGAAAATTACAATCCTTCGAGAGATACAATATATTACTAGCTTCAGTACAGAAACACGTTGTCTACCGAAGAGACTGGAATTTCTATACTGACTCTCATTGATTATCAAGTAATTGATGCTTGGATGGAGATTAGAAAATTACAATCCTTCGGTAGATACAATGTATTACTAACTTAATTACAGCTATGGATTGTCTACCGAAGAGACAGGAATTTCTATACTGACTCTCGTTGATTATCAGGTAATTGATGCGTGGATGGAGATTAGAAAATTACAATCCTTCGGTAGATACAATGGGTTACTAGATTAATTACAGAAACACATTGTCTACCAAAGAGACTGGAATTTCTATACTAACTGTCGTTTATTATCAGGTAATTGATGCTTGAATGGAGATTAGAAAATTGCAATCCTTCTTTCGATACAATGTATTACTATCTTAATTACAGAAACACATTGTTTACTGAAAAAACTGAGATTTCTGTACTTACTCTCGTTGATTATCAGGTAATTGATGCTTGGATGGAGATTAGAAAATTGCTATCCTTCGTTAGATACAATCTATTACTAGCTTTATTACTGAAACACATTAAGTGCCCAAGAGACTGAAATTCCTGCAAATACTTTTGATGATTACAAGGCTATTATTGATGCTTGCATGCAGATAAAGAAATTGCAATCCTTCGGTATATACAATGTATTTCTCACTTAATTACAGAAACACATTGTCTACCAAAGAGACTGAAATTTCTGCAAGTACCCTTGTTGAATATCAGGTTATTGATGCTTGGATGGAGATTAAAAAATTACAATTCTTCGGTAGATACAATGTATTACTAGCTTAATTACAGAAACACATTGAGTACCCAAGAGACTAAAATTTCTATACTGACTCTCGTTGATTAACAGGTAATTGATTCTTGGATGGAGATTAGAAAATTGCAATCCTTCGTTAGATACAATCTATTACTAGCTTAATTACAGAAACAAATTGAGTACCCAAGAGACTGGTATTTCTATACTTACTCTCGTTGATCATCAGGTAATTCATGCTTGGATCGAGATTAGAAAATTACAATCCTTCGGGAGATACAATGTATTACTAGCTTAAGTACAGAAACACATTGTCTACCGAAGAGACTGGAATTTCTATACTGACTCTCGTTGATTATCAGGTAATTGATGCTTGGATGGAGATTAGAAAATTACAATCCTTCGGGAGATACAATGTATTACTAGCTTAATTACAGAAACACATTGTCTACCGAAGAGACTGGAATTTCTATACTGACTCTCGTTGATTATCAGGTAATTGATGCTTGGATGGAGATTAGAAAATTACAATCCTTCGGTAGATACAATGGATTACTAGCTTAATTACAGAAACACATTGTCTACCGAAGAGACTGGAATTTCTATACTAACTGTCGTTTATTATCAGGTAATTGATGCTTGAATGGAGATTAGAAAATTGCAATCCTTCTTTCGATACAATGTATTACTATCTTAATTACAGAAACACATTGTTTACTGAAAAAACTGAGATTTCTGTACTTACTCTCGTTGATTATCAGGTACTTGATGCTTGAAGTGAGATTAGAAAATTGCTATCCTTCGTTAGATACAATCTATTACTAGCTTTATTACTGAAACACATTAAGTGCCCAAGAGACTGAAATTCCTGCAAATACTTTTGATGATTACAAGGCTATTATTGATGCTTGCATGCAGATAAAGAAATTGCAATCCTTCGGTATATACAATGTATTTCTCACTTAATTACAGAAACACATTGTCTACCAAAGAGACTGAAATTTCTGCAAGTACCCTTGTTGAATATCAGGTTATTGATGCTTGGATGGAGATTAAAAAATTACAATTCTTCGGTAGATACAATGTATTACTAGCTTAATTACAGAAACACATTGAGTACCGAAGAGACTAAAATTTCTATACTGACTCTCGTTGATTAACAGGTAATTGATTCTTGGATGGAGATTAGAAAATTGCAATCCTTCGTTAGATACAATCTATTACTAGCTTAATTACAGAAACAAATTGAGTACCCAAGAGACTGGTATTTCTATACTTACTCTCGTTGATCATCAGGTAATTCATGCTTGGATCGAGATTAGAAAATTACAATCCTTCGGGAGATACAATGTATTACTAGCTTAAGTACAGAAACACATTGTCTACCAAAGAGACTGGAATTTCTATACTGACTCTCGTTGATTATCAGGTAATTGATGCTTGGATCGAGATTAGAAAATCACAATCATTCGGGAGATACAATGTATTACTAGCTTAATTACAGAAACACATTGTCTACCGAAGAGACTGGAATTTCTATACTGACTCTCGTTGATTATCAGGTAATTGATGCTTGGATGGAGATTAGAAAATTACAATCCTTCGGGAGATACAATGTATTACTAGCTTAAGTACAGAAACACATTGTCTACCAAAGAGACTGGAATTTCTATACTTACTCTCGTTGATTATCAGGTAATTGATGCTTGGATGGAGATTAGAAAATTACAATCCTTCGGGAGATACAATGTATTACTAGCTTAAGTACAGAAACACATTGTCTACCGAAGAGACTGGAATTTCTATACTGACTCTCGTTGATTATCAGGTAATTGATGCTTGGATCGAGATTAGAAAATTACAATCCTTCGGGAGATACAATGTATTACTAGCTTAAGTACAGAAACACATTGTCTACCGAAGAGACTGGAATTTCTATACTGACTCTCATTGATTATCAAGTAATTGATGCTTGGATGGAGATTAGAAAATTACAATCCTTCGGTAGATACAATGTATTACTAACTTAATTACAGCTACGGATTCTCTACCGAAGAGACAGGAATTTCTATACTGACTCTCGTTGATTATCAGGTAATTGATGCGTGGATTGAGATTAGAAAATTACAATCCTTCGGTAGATACAATGGGTTACTAGATTAATTACAGAAACACATTGTCTAGCAAAGAGACTGGAATTTCTATACTAACTGTCGTTTATTATCAGGTAATTGATGCTTGAATGGAGATTAGAAAATTGCAATCCTTCTTTCGATACAATGTATTACTATCTTAATTACAGAAACACATTGTTTACTGAAAAAACTGAGATTTCTGTACTTACTCTCGTTGATTATCAGGTACTTGATGCTTGGATGGAGATTAGAAAATTGCTATCCTTCGTTAGATACAATCTATTACTAGCTTTATTACTGAAACACATTAAGTGCCCAAGAGACTGAAATTCCTGCAAATACTTTTGATGATTACAAGGCTATTATTGATGCTTGCATGCAGATAAAGCAATTGCAATCCTTCGGTATATACAATGTATTTCTCACTTAATTACAGAAACACATTGTCTACCAAAGAGACTGAAATTTCTGCAAGTACCCTTGTTGAATATCAGGTTATTGATGCTTGGATGGAGATTAAAAAATTACAATTCTTCGGTAGATACAATGTATTACTAGCTTAATTACAGAAACACATTGAGTACCCAAGAGACTAAAATTTCTATACTGACTCTCGTTGATTAACAGGTAATTGATGTCTTGGATGGAGATTAGAAAATTGCAATCCTTCGTTAGATACAATGCTATTACTAGCTTAATTACAGAAACAAATTGAGTACCCAAGAGACTGGTATTTCTATACTTACTCTCGTTGATCATCAGGTAATTCATGCTTGGATCGAGATTAGAAAATTACAATCCTTCGGGAGATACAATGTATTACTAGCTTAAGTACAGAAACACATTGTCTACCGAAGAGACTGGAATTTCTATACTGACTCTCGTTGATTATCAGGTAATTGATGCTTGGATGGAGATTAGAAAATTACAATCCTTCGGGAGATACAATGTATTACTAGCTTAATTACAGAAACACATTGTCTACCGAAGAGACTGGAATTTCTATACTGACTCTCGTTGATTATCAGGTAATTGATGCTTGGATCGATATTAGAAAATTACAATCCTTCGGGAGATACAATGTATTACTAGCTTAAATACAGAAATACATTGTCTACCGAAGAGACTGGAATATCTATACTGACTCTCGTTGATTATCAGGTAATTGATGCGTGGATTGAGATTAGAAAATTACAATCCTTCGGTAGATACAATGGGTGACTAGATTAATTACAGAAACACATTGTCTACCAAAGAGACTGGAATTTCTATACTAACTGTCGTTTATTATCAGGTAATTGATGCTTGAATGGAGATTAGAAAATTGCAATCCTTCTTTCGATACAATGTATTAATATCTTAATTACAGAAACACATTGTTTACTGAAAAAACTGAGATTTCTGTACTTACTCTCGTTGATTATCAGGTACTTGATGCTTGGATGGAGATTAGAAAATTGCTATCCTTCGTTAGATACAATCTATTACTAGCTTTATTACTGAAACACATTAAGTTTAAAACTAAACACGCTAACTTTAAAAATTTAAATTTTTAGAACAGAAGATAATCTGATCAAAAGTATTCCGTTAGAGTTATTTATCTTGCTCTAAAATACTGCTTAAAAATCGTGTTTTAAAATTAAAATTGAATTTGTTCATTTTCTGCCAGTTTTTAGTGGTGAAGATCCTCGTTATTGAAAAATATCATTTCTTAATATAATGAGATTTGGGGAAATCAAAAGACTATGGTATAATTGACGGTGATGATTGAGAAAGAAATTTATAAACTTAAATTAACCATTTAAAAAAAGAATTAAATTTTAAAAACCACTTTTTAAAAGTATATAATTAAAAATAACAATAATTTCGCTGATAAGGGAAGCATTTAATTTTGTTACTTAGCATATTATTCACAATTAATATCGCGTAATAATAACATTAACTGTGGTGTAATCACCACCATTCTTTTTAAATTTCGTGTGCATTTATTTCCCTATTAATTAATGTATACTTATTCACTGAAACAGAAATTGATGTTTCTTTCTTTTTTTGCAATTTCATGTTATAATAGCAGGATGTGTTCCATGATATGTTCTTTTGACACCACAACCGAAAGTAAAGTCCTTTTGATTTTTATGGGCGATGGACAAGCAGCCATCCCGACAGACAGGCTGTCCATCCCCTGATGGTGGTAGGCATGAAATCCAGGACTTCAAAGAGTTACAATGAGGCCGAGGTGATCCGCATTTTCTATACGCCATCATTACTTTGCCATAATAAAAGAAAGAAGTTTATCAAAGGTAAATGTTTATCATTTGGAATCTATATCAAGGAAATATCACAAAACGATTTTATCAATTTTGCCCTATTTTCCACTCATTTATTTGCAATCATGAAAATTAACTGAGCAAAATTATAAGTCATGAGTTTACAGTCTATGTCATGCAGGAATAAAGCATACATTTTTAAAATTCTAAATTTAATACATACAACTCATATATTTCAATTCAAAAATTTTTAATAAAATTATTATCATGAAAATTCTATAGTAAAATCATTTTAGTTATTTTAGAATTATCATTCATAGATTCATGATTTTAAATTATAGAATGTTTGAGGGCTTAGACTAATTCAAGCAGTATTTGTAAAATATGTAATACTGTAATTAAATTTAGAATTTTAAAATTACATTCTTTATTACGGTATGATCAATAATTGTTTACTACTATATGGATATATATTGTTTGGCGTGTTTTTAAGATGATGCCACAAAATTTCGACTTAATTTTTGAACATATACATTAGAGCATATATAAGAAAGTTTAGTATTTTCCTAAACATGTTAATATATATGTTAAGCATTTTAATGATATAGAACTAATTGTGTGAAAATATTAAAAGCATCGCATAAAATAACAGAAAAACGGATCCTTAAAACTATATAGAAAAGAAAAATATTTTAATTTATGACTAATAAGGTTCTAAATAATCGAAAAGAATGTTTTAAAAAGTAAAATGATTCATAATTGTATAAACTAAATTAAAATGTTTAAAGTTATTATGTTTAAAATTTAGCGCATGACTTAACAAAGCTATCAATATGTTTTAATAATAAGAATTCATAAATTTACAGTAGAATTCAATAAATACTATAAATATTTTTGAAGACTGCATTCAGAAAGTGATCTGGAAGAATTTTGTTTCCAAATATATTTAACAAAAGATAAATTAAAAGCCAAACAAAATAATTTTAAAACAAGAAAATTAAACACGCTGATTGTATATTATTGGTCATACAGTAATAAAGAATGTAATTTTAAAATTCTAAATTTTAAACGCAATTTTTATTTTAATTCGAAAAATTTGTGACACATTGGGAGTTATTTCAAAAATAAATTTTCTGCACTCTGAAGCTCAAAAAATTAAATTGAAATGTAAACTTAGAAATATACTAAAAAAACACTAGATTTATAAACTTTCAATAAGATATCACCAAATATATATATATATATATATATATATATATATATATATATATATATATATATATATATATATATATATATATATATATATATATATATATATATATATATATATATATATATATATTCTTATTGCAACAGAAAACTAACCCAGAAAATAATAATTTGATTCTTAACAACTGTAATTCCTTTCGATAGAAGACTGCAATCGAGCAGAAGCGGGGGCGACGCCCATATACGCCTTTTTAAAAATGGCGTCCCACTGACGTCATTTCATGAATTCTTTAGAGAATTCATATAAATGGTTAATGCTGTGAGACAATAAATGTTAAATTTAATTAAATATCTAGTTCAATATTTCATTATAATTTAAACTAATTTGCTTCATTAAAAAATATTGCTTTAACCTTCCGTAATAAAGCATGGACGCGGCTTCTTTAATAGAGTCGCGTCGTGAAATGATGAACTTAGAAATTTTTATGTATTCATAATTTTGAAAGTCTAAAAGAATTTTAAGAAGAAAACAAGAAAAATTTTGCATAAATTTTACAACCTGGTATTCCATTGCAAGTAGATTCAGATGTCAATCTGCAGAACACAAAGAATCCGCGCAATTATCGCCACTTGTCAACTCAAAGTGCGAACCGAAGAAAAGGATGCAGTCAATTTCTGGCAGAGCAGATACGCTGCAACTTGCATCTTCATAAGTTAATCGGCAAATGAACAAAATGGCCCCGTAGCAGTACGCATATATATATGGTGTTGGGGAGGGGGTAGGGCAAGTCTGCAGCCATAAATAAGTGACTAAGACACTTCATTTGGTATCGTTTTGAAAATCCTCAAAATGATGAAACTATACTCAAATTAGTGATTGATGAACACAAGCAAAATAGTAAAATGATTTTCATCTGTCTGCAACACCATATAAGGAATCTTTCCCATGAGAAATAGGTACAGTCCTTTTTCTCATATGATTAATTTTTTCCAGGAATTTTGTTGTAGTTGCTGCGTTTGGTAAGTATAAAGGTTTCAATTCTTGAACCTTCCAGTATTTTCGAGAAAGAATTGAAGGTCAATAACTTCTAGAAATAATAATCTCTTTTCGCTACGTTTAAGAAAAGAAACTGAATTTTTATCGAATGAGAAAATAAATGAATGGTAATTTAAATGATTAAAAGCTACATTTCTCTAAACGAAAATGTTAATTATTTTAAAAAGGAATTTAACAATTCCATTTCATAAACTTAAAAACACAACTAAATTGAATACATTTTAAATTACGTATGGAAACTTATTTCATTTTAGGGAGTCAAAAAATATGTATTTTAAAATATTTGCTTATTTATGAATTTATGATGTTTCATTCATAAACGTAAATTTAGTAGAGTAGTCCAAAAAGAAAACAATATAATCAATAATAAGAAAAGTTTTCAAGTCACCATACAAAGTTATTTTGAATATTTAATTTAATTTACGCGTCCTTTATTTTATACTTTCAGTAGGTTTTCTTTAAACTTAATGAGCTTTCAACACACACATTATTCCAACGCTAATTAAAAATAAAATAAATTTTCAGAGATGTGTAGCAAACCATTTTAGCATTGTATAATATACATAAACCATATGTAATAAAATGCTCTAAAATGGTTGACTCCCTCTCGTAAATTTTAACATAATCTTCTATTATTAACATTAACTTACACGAGAGAAAACTTTTGTACGAATTCCTATTTTCTTTTTTTTAATCGCAATTATTAGCTCAGTATTTTCGAATAAATAGTTTTAGGAAAATAATATTATATTGTATTAATTCACGTATTTTTAATTAATTGCAATAGTTAACTCAGTATTTTCGAAGAATTAATTCTATGAACTTCTTCGAAATATCACATTTATATAATAAACGGATTTGCTTTTATTTACCAAATATACCTAACCTAAAATAACATTTAATTTCAAGATTAAAAATGTTTGTCAAATTTTTGTGATGTTCGTCTAGTAAATTAGAATTTCCAAATCCCTTTTATTGCAGTACTGTGAAATCTGTTTCAGCAGCACAATATTCAGCCACATTTTATCGGTGTTATATTTACCCTTACTGGCACAGGAAATGTTTGGCTGCTATCCTGGGAAGCCCATTCTTCAGATCTTTCCCCAAAAGGAAATGGCTATCAGTTTCTATAGGACGACTCTCTAGCTCTGCACTATACACCAATCCCTATCACGGATGAACCGTGGCATTGTAATCTATTTGCAGGGGCAGCTGTAGGTTCCACTTATATAATCTGTTTCATTTATTGCCTAAAAGTGTTAGAGCTTTATTTTAATGTCAGATACTTTTATTCTGTATGAAGATGCTAATTTCTCTGAATCTATTCTTACAAATTGTTTAAAGACTTAATCTTTTATTATATTCAGAAAGATATATTTTCAATAGCTGTAATTTTATTTGCATTCCATCGTGATGTTGTGGTTTCAGTGGCCAGTAATGTAAATGCATTTATGTTTGTTAATAATGTTATAATCTTATTTTTATAAATTTATTCATTAAAAATTACAGAATTTTAGTTTTAAAGCTGATTTACAATTCCTTCATAATAAAAGTTCAACATATTTTTCTTTAAACTTACCTTTTTTCGCTAATACTGTATTCCAAAATTTGACATTTTAGAATTTCAGATAAATTTTATATATCTCTCTTCAAGATAACACATTTAAAGAAAAAGAGATTTGATCAAAAAATGAATAAACTGTCTTAAATGATTTACTTCCTTTGTCTTTCTTCTTTATTCCAACTTCTAGCTTCAAATTTTATTATTTTTGTATGTTTTACCATTGTATTATAAGTTGTGTTAGAATTTATATTTGAAATGAAATTTCTTTCGAAATTAATTTACAGTGAATAAAATAAATAAATCATTACTTATAACTGTTACCCCGTTTATAATTGCCCATTCATGATATTTAAAATTTCAACCATGTATTGCATCTTGTAATATTATAGATCATATTGCATAGTTAATAATTGAATATAGAACACGTATTCAATTATTATATTGAATGAATATCTTATGACGAATTGTCTAAATTCATTTTTTCTTACTGTGTAAATATATAGCATAGCATGGAAAAGTTTTATATGTAGCTTCTATTTATTTTGTATAACACATAAATCATAAGAATAAAAATTTCTGTTTGCACGACAATTTTAGCTGATGATTGATTTGTTTGTTACTCAACTTTCATTTCGTGCACACGAGGATTAACTAGACGGAGACCTACTGCTTAAAAGGGATTTTGAACCATTAAAAATACCCGAGTCTCAGAAAATGACTGCAAGGCTCAATATCACAATTGCCTCAGATACCACATTGCCAACAAAAAAGGAGCGATTACTCATCAAACCATGAAGCTTACTCTGCAATTCGTCCCATCTACAGGTCTCGGCTTAATTAGAAGAACAACTAAATATGCCAAGCAACATTTACTCAACTTGCAACAATGCCCTACAAACACCTAATCTTCAACCACAAGAGAGCAACAACATAGCACACAACAAAGATAATCTAAATAAACCTTATGAGGTCAAGTGCACCAACTGACTTATTGCAAACGATTGCCTTGCAGTCTGAATGTGCAAGTCTTTGTGGTACTAGAACTACATATAAACAAATATCATCAGATGCTGGGAATTCCAAGCACCTGGAAATACTGGCTCTGGAGTAATGGAAAAGCTCAAGTAATCACCACAGTTGTTTTAAGTCCAATTTTATTTCGACTTAAAGAAAACGCAGTAGCAGTTAAATATGCAATTAATGCTGGCCCGCTGACAATAATCTCTGTATATAGTGACCCACCAAATCCCAAGCCTACTATGAGAGAGTCTGGCCAAGCGAGAATCAGTGAAGCACTGCAGGATATTGATAACTTCCTACACAATTTAGGATGCGAAAAGATCATTATCGGTGCAGACCTTAATGCCCATCACATCATGTGGGGATATAAAGACAATGACCAACGTGGCGAAGCACTTTTGGATTACCTGATAGGTAATAAATTACATCTTCTCAACACCATGGGTGCTTCACCAACTTTTCAGTCTTCAGCCAATAAAGGATGGTCGGATGTAACTTTAACTCCTAATATCGACATTGCAATAGAAAGTACATGGAAGGTCATGGACACTAAAACTCTCAATGACCATAAATACATTCAGATCACACTGGCAGCACTACCAGATACGACACAAATTACCGGATTCACAACAAAATATGGAAATCCTCAAAAGTTCATCAAAAATCTACATCCACACGCAAGCAATATACTACAACTGTTAGAGAATGTAGTAATTAGAGGATAGCCCAACAACTGATCAACTTGATATTGCAGCCACAATCATGCAAAAACAACTGATTGAGTGTTGTCGACTTTCCTATAAGAAAACGAAGCCACGCAATAATCTAGTGCCAAACTGGTGGACGCAGTGTTTTGATCACAGAAAAAAAAGATTTAAATGCCAAAAGGTGAAAAATGCAAAATTCAAGTGACACAGACAAAACTAAACTCCGAATTGATTACAAAAAGCTGAAGTCGTCATATATTAAAGACATACGAAGAGCTAAGCGCAAATTCTGGCGAGAACTCCACACTTCCACAATAAATCCTTACGGAAAAATTTATAAAGCCACCCCTAGGAAATCCTCTCCACCATCAGCCCTATTCTGCACGAATTTACAAGAAGGTAGCGCTATCAGCATCACCAGCAAAATCTTAGAAGAGCTGTTTCCTACACAACCTATCACTCTGTTTCAGTGATCTCACACCAATGAAAATTACGATCCAGAACCCACCGGGGGATAGATAGACAAAGCTATCGCCTCACTCCCCAATGGAAATGCATCAGGGCTTGACGAAATTGACAACGTTATACTTAAAACAGTGGACCGTCACTATCCAGAGCTTCTCAGGACCCTAATAAAAAAGTGCTAAAATCTGTGCCACTTCCCAAAGTGCTTCAAAATTGGCTTAACCATTCTCTTCTATAAGGAAGGAAAAGACAAACTGCATGTAAATTCATACAGCCCAATCACCCTTTTACTAACGATGGAAAAATTACTGGAGAAAATTGTAACTACAAGATTGACTTTCTTCTTAGAGAGTCATGGTCTTCTTCAACAAAATCAATTTGGTTTTTGTCATGGTAGGTCAGTGGATGATGCTGTCCTACATCTGAAACGACACATCGAGATTGCAAAAGCCTCGGCCAAACATTGCGCAATAATATCTATGGATATTAAATTAGCTTTCGACTTTGCAACACAACCATCTATCAATCTAGCACTCAAAAGTAAAAGATGCCCAAAAACCATCAAAAACCTTCTCATCAGCAGTCTGGTAGATCGAGAGGTTGCTCTCAACACTAATAAGGGCATTGTGAAGAAAACGCAAGCCATTGGATGTCCACAAGGCTCCTGCAGCGGACCCATTCTATGGAATTTGCTTGCTGATGAACCGCTACAATTTGACCGGACCACAATTGGTAGAGATATTGATCCTAAAGCAACAGTTGTTCTCCAGACTTTTTCTGACGACTTCAACTTCGTAATGTCTGCTGACAGTGAATGGAAGCTTGGACGTGTCGCGACAGAAGCCCTTAAGAGTTTTATAAACTGGACCCATAAACATAGCCTTGAAATTTCAATTGAAAAATCAAATTACATCCTACTCACGAGATTGTCATGTGGACTGCAGATATTTTTAAATAACTTAAGGATAAAGAGAAGCAAGATTATTAAACTTCTGGGTGTACTCCTAGAGGAAAAGTTAAATTGGTCAGCACATATCAAACAGCAAGGTGTCAAATCCTTTCGCCTTCACCAGAAGTTACTTAGAATAACTGGCTTAATATGGGGATTATCGCAAAAACAGCGCATTGTACTGCACAAAACAGTGGCAGAAAGAATTTTAGCGCATGGTGCAACACTTTGGGGAACCAATCTTCGGGTCAAAAATCAGCTACTACTAGACAAAATACAGAGAAAGTTTCTGCTTAATATAACTGGGCCTAAAAATCAACATAGATGGCAGCTATAGAAATTATTATTGGCATACTCCCCTTCATCTCACCATCAATACTGAGGCACAAATAAAAATAGAAATTAAGACCACAAGCAATAACACTATGGAGGCAAGAGTAGCTACACTTTCAATCCATCCAGAAATATTCAGAGTTGATACGATTGTCAACCCAAACACGGAAAACGACCCTTCCCTGAAGACGCAGGCCTGCACATTTTCACTGACAACCCAAAATGAATGGAGAAGTGGAAGCCGCGTTTGTCACAACACTGGAGGATACCATTATCCACAGTGAAAGTTACAGACTGAATTCCAATTGCTCAGTCTTTCAGGCGAAACTGATCGCAATTAAGCAGGCTATTGACTGGGCCAGAAACCAAGAACAGAATTACCTCGTCTGGTTAGATAGTTTAGCAAGTCTCTATGCACTTTGCAATCCAAAAGTCACCAGTCCTTTAGCCAGGCAAATTCAAGAGGAACTTAACAGCCAACAAAACATCTCCCACTGTTGGATAAAGGCTCATGTAGGAATTGAAGGGAACGAAAGGGCGAAAATTTGAATCAACAGTGCTGATCAAGTCAAATAACGATTTTTGTAAAGGGACATGGTCCATTTCCAAGTTACCTACATATAATAGGAGTACTACCCACTGGCAGCTGTGCATGTGGAGAAGAAGGTACTCCAATTCATAACGCTACAACATGCCCCATCATGAGTTCCTGGCACTTTACTATCCCCAGTGACAATCTGAAAAGTGTTTGGCTCAAAAACATCACCATCAACAAGGCTGCAAAGCTAAAAGTTATTAACACTATAAATTTTCTCCTTGAATATAGGGACTTAATTATTCCATAAGAATAAGAGGAAAATAATGACTGTTACGGTGATAGACTTCACCTGGAAGATGAGTCGTAAGATCCGCATACTTCATCTCTCTCATTTTCTACATTTAGGCATTTTCCTCTCTACCAGTAACATTTCGCCTGCTTTTCATCTTCTTGTATATAGTTCATTATTATTTGTTTGCCATTTTCTCACCATAATTCCAATGCTCTTGATTACTTAATCACAATTATTGTAATCATGTTGTATTGACTTATTTTAAATGTATTATGTATAACCTATCCAAACTTTTTGTATATATTGCTTAGAATTTCATATTTCCTAACTTACTTTGAGCCGATACACCTATCTATCAAATTCATACTAAATGCTTTAATTATTCATTAATCATTATTACCTCATTAATTTCCAGTAAGTGCACAGGTATATGTATTCAATTCTAATTTATCATTAATTCCCTTTTGTATTTCCATTTATTTTCTTTATTTCTAGTATGCATGCAATTTTATATGTATTTTATATGCCTGTCTTACCATATCCTGCCATGTATTTTGTCTGATACCTATTTTGAATGCTCCTTACGTGTGCACATGTTAACTCTCAATTGCAATCCAGTTTGTGTTAATTAATATACTTAACGAACCCTCTTTACTTATTTTATTATGCTTGCAATCATATGGAGACACTGTAAATTTAAGTAATAATTTACAGTGTCTCCATATGATTGCAAGCATAATTGTATTGTTTTGAATGTATTGTGTTCCTCAACGGCGTCGTTTTCTTTTCTCTGCAGCGGGTCCATTAAATCTGATAAAACCCTTTCAGGGTTAGGTACAGAGACCTCTGCTGGTGTTTGCTTTATTTTATCACAGGCTATTTAACCAAAGGCCAGAGCACAAGCCATTTAGCTGCCAGATTTAGCTTACATTTCCATAAATCATTTTTTAATAAAACTTCATTCAGTAATCTGATTGTAGAATAAGTTCTCTTTATACATATTTATATCATTTGTTTGCTGGTCTCTCAACATTTATTTTTTTGCATGCCAGATCTAATGACTGGATTTTACAATTTAGAATGGATTTCGAAATACTACAAACATCCAAACTGTTAAAAATCAAGCCCATAAACTTAGGAATCGAAGATCAAAGCTTTAAATGTTCTGCCATTAATTTGGCCATTTGTGTACAAAAATATTTAATATTTAAAGATATTTCATTACTTTAATGAAACATTTTCAACAAAAACTTAATTTTTTTAAGTTGATTAGTCAAATCATTGTTATCATGATATAGTGGAGCTATTTGCTTCCATTTCAAAATGAGATTTGAGCGAACACTAACAAGTTTAAAAACTCTCTCGTTATTTAACCTATTACGGGAAGAAGAATGTGTTCTTGAAAATGCTGATAAAAATATTCTTTTACAGGCATCTGAAGATGGTGGTAGACTGAACAAAATGTTAAGCAGTAGAGCATAGGCTTTGATCCTTGAAAAATGTTTTCCACCCAAAAAGTGGACTTGGCAACTTTGCACTCTTTCGCACACTGAAATATTACTATAAGGTGATTCCTTAGAATTGAAAAGAGCATAATCAGCCAATATTGTTGCAGGTGTACTAATTGAAATATCATTGGGAAAAAATTATATTGCAACATTAAAATCAGTTTTATCTAAGCCCTTTCTGGCATGCCTGTGATCTAATGAATATACAGCATAGTGTATTGGTTTGCAGAACATTTTTCGCTGCTTCTTCTTCCATTTGCAGTGGAGTTGAAGCAAGTGAAGACAAGGTTTTTTTATGATTTTAAAAACTATAGGTTCATCAGATAACGTAGCAATATCTGAATCAATTGAAGAAATCCCACTACATATTGGACTTAAGACATTTACAAAACTCTGAATACTTTCCCAAAAAAGTTCATTATCCAATATTATTTTTTTAATATCTTTATCCACATTTAAATTTTCTGGTATTACATCCTCCTGAAGAGACTTTTTCCCATTTAAAAGATTCTGTAACATAATAAGACTACTGCACCATCTCGCTTCAGATGGTAACATTAATGCGGATACAGCAATTTCTACCGTGTAGTGATTCCATGCAGATTTGGCCGAGCCATTATGTGAAATGTATGAATAATTTTATTACTGTGTTATATTAGAACTAAATTTTGAGACTTTAATTTATATAAATAAACTAAAACTTAAAAAGAAGTAAGTTTTTTGTTATAAAATATCTGTAAAGGTACTGAAAGACATTATGACTTTCAACAGTTTATTCTATATAATATTTCATAATTTTTTTATCCTACGCCCATCCTCGGCATCTCTATTATTAATCGACGAGCTGCCCAATAAAAAGATGAACAAATATAAAAACAAGAGTAAAGTCCTTTGTTGGCCTCAAAAGAGTTGTCAGCCATAAACTTTAAAACTTCCGAGCAATTCTTGAGGTGAGCGGCATTCATATCACCATGAAGGCTGTTTAATAGGCGATAACTATCAGTAGAAACAGGAGGCACCACGTGAAGGCGACTGAAATCAACCCCCCCCCCATATACAGAGGGTATTAACACATTTTTAGAACGATTTCGAGTAAGAATTTAAGAAAAAGTAAATGCTTTGAGAATGAAAATTTTTGGCAACAACTTATTATTTGAAATGAGAAATATCGTCTGCTACTTTGAAATTTATTCTTCTTTTAAAATGTCGCATGTAAACAAGCTGTGGATTGAAGGATATGTTTTTGCGCTTTCCGAAGAAAAATATTACTTATTCCAGGATTCAAAAACGTTGTGAAATGCATGGTATTAAAATTTCTAAGTGCAAAATAAGCAACATAATTAATCGAACAGGTAAAAACCATCAATCATTATTTCTTACATGGAAAGAAGACTCCAAACGAATATCCGAAAAAAGTACGTACTGTATTCAAATGTTCCTAAAGTGAAATCGCTGGTAACAAGAGAAAATCCATCAACACAGAAATGAATTGCAAAGTCCTTAGATACATCTGTTACAACAATAAATAAAATAATAAACCAAGATTTACAACTTAAAAAAGCTAAAAAATATAATGTTCACCAGCTTTTGCCGAGACATAAGGCTCAACGCAAAACATTTTGTAGAATCCTGTATGAAAACCATTTAGCAGGAGATAAATGAAAATACATTGTGGATCTTGATGAAGCATGGGTTTACCTAAATGACTGCAACAAAAAAGGTCTTTTTACTATAGGAAACGAGGAGAAAAAATGTACAAACCTAGTTCCGTCAATGTAAAGAAAGTTTCAGTAAGGGGATTATGATGGTCGCAGGTTTCTCCTACAATGGGAAATTAAAAATAAAAAAAGTAGAAAAAAATGTTAAAATCAACTCATCATACTATTAGGAGAAGGTTTTACGTCTACTATTTACAGAAGAAATTACACTTCTTTATCCCAAAGACTTTCAAAGAGTGAAAACATCAACAAGATAAAGCTACAAGTCATACTTCGAAAACTACCACTGCATTCTTTTAAAAAATGAAGACTAATGCAGGTATTGCATATATACCTTTTCAACATATTCCTGTGAAGTCCCCTGACGTTTCACCTATGGACTATTGTGCCTTTGATCTGTTAAAAAGAGCTCTTTCTAAACGCAAACCCACCACGATGGATGGACTCTGGAAAGTAGTGGAAGAGGAATGGAAAGCAATACCCTTGGAAATTTTACGAAAAGCTCTTACATCATGGAAATCACGATGCAGACTTATAGTCCAGAAAAAAAAGCTATCAGATCGAACATTTAAAAAAATAGTTTTTACATTTTAAACCTTAATTAAACGGCCCCAAAATCGTTTTAAAAATGTGTTAATGTCCTCTATATTTTCATATCGACAAAAAATACATAGGTAAAATTTTAAAAAAATGTAAAGCTTTCCTATTTTTCTCAATTCATAATAGCTAAAAATATTACTTTTTCTAAGATGAGTGTAAAAATGCAAGTGATATTCAATCTGAAAACGAAACTGATGAATCAAATCCAATGACAATAAAACCACCAATGTTTTGGTGACAGAAACCTAAATTGTTGTTTCTCCAACTTCAAGCGCAATTCCCAAACAGTGGTATAAGTCAAAATTTAAATAAATATAACACTTTTCTTGCAGCATTAAATGATAATATTTTGGAATTTGTAGTCGATATTCTTTCAAATCCTCTAGAAGAGGGGAAAGATTATGCTTTAAAAAGTGCATTACTCAGTAAATTGAGTGATTCTGAAAAATCTCTCCTAAAAATGTTTCTAACATACCTCAACCTTTAGAGATAAACGGGCATCTGATTAGTCATGACAAATGAAGTCTCACTGATAATTTCATTTCTGAAGAAGTAATTTAATTAAATCACTATTGCTCTAGAGTCTGCCTCCACAAACGTAAGCAATTTTGTCAATTAGTAAGGATCCGCTCGATGTTATTGGTGAAACATTAGACAAAATTATTTCAATCTATAATAGAACCGATCTATACTCTATTAACAAAAAAAACAGTGTTTTGCTTCAATAAATCAACAATATCTGAAAGCAGTACAATAGATATTTTTTAAACAATTGTGCTTCAAAAATATTGCTTCATCAACTAAGAAGTTTGGTGAATCTCATTTCGAAGTAGAGCACGAAGCAGACCAAGACAAACAAAGTAGATCTAGATTCATAACTAGGTATCGCTTTAAACTTAGAAAAGATGCAAATAAATGTATCAAGAGGTGAGAATTTAACAAATCTATCACTCCTTCGGAAAACTACCAGGCCGGTTGACTGCAGTAGCCCATGATATTAGCCAACTAAGCTATTGCTTCTTTTTGATAAGATCAGTAATCACCATTATTTGATTGATACTGATGCAAACATTTCTGTCATTCCTCCTCCGAAATTAAATAAACTTTTAACAATAGAATTTAAACTTTATTCTGCAAATACAACTCCCACAAAAATTTATGGAACTTATCTTCTTAAACTGGATCTAAGATTGAGAAGAAATTACGAATGGAATTTTATCATCTTACACATTTCGAAACCAATTATTGCAATGACTTTCAAAGCTCTGACTTTCTTCAAAGCTTTGATTTACTTCTTCACATTAAACGTAAGCGTTTGATAGACCCATTAGCCTTACTGTTGTCCCAACTGATAAAAGGTCTTCATCGTTTGTAACATCTTTGAACTATAGTCAACTTGAGCCTGATATCCGATCTCTACTCGAAGAATTCAAATACCTTGCATCAAGAAAAGTAGGAAGTGGAACAGAGCAAGTCAAACATAATATCACTCATTGTATAATTACATAAAGCCCACCAATCACTTCAAAAGTCCGGTGGTTGTCCCCTGACAAATTTAAGATAGTAATGACTAATTTGAACATATGTTCAAGCAAGTCATTTACAGACCTTCGATTAGCAGCTCGTGCAGCCCTATACATTTTGTAAAGAAGAAGAATGGAGATCATGAGATTATCGTAGACTCAATGCAGGCAGATTGTTTTCCAATGCGTGATGTATTGGAAAACATACATCACGTATTACAAGATTTTTACGTATCAATTAGAAGAATGCACAATATTTTCTACCTTGGACTTAGAAAGTGCTTACCCTCGAATCCCAGTCCATCAATACGACATAGAAAAGACAGCAATATGTACGTCATTCGGACTTTTCGAGTTTCCCCTAATAACATTTGGATAAAGAAACGCTACACAATCCCTCCACATATGCATGCATACTATCTTGAAAGGTCTAGACTGTTATTTCGTTTGCATTGATGACATTTTTATTGCTTCAAATTCTAAAAAAGAAGTATTTAAAACATCTAAAAGAAATTTTCAAACACCTTTCAGATTTTGGAATAGTAATAAAAGTTGCAAAAATATCAATTTGGTCAAGCGGAGCTAAATTTTTTAGGACACTCTGTTTTTGCAAAAGGTATTAAACCACCTTTTGAACGAGTTGAAATCATAAATGAATTTGAAAAACCTTAACGATCAAAGAATTAAAACATTTATTGTGTATGGTAAATTTTTACAGAAGATTTTTGCCTCACGCTGCAGAATACCAACTGCCCCTAAGTACCTGATGGGCAACAAAAAGAGATCAAATAAAACCGTTGACTGGATACAGGAATCAAAAAAAGCTTTTCAGAAACGCAAAATGCCCCATGTAGATAGAGATGTAAAATTCCAGGGAATTTTGAAGCTTGAGAATTTACTCGGTTGTTTTTAGAATAAACCTGGAATTTTGGGGAATATTGGGAATTTTGAGGGAATAAACTCAGCCAATCATATTTTATTTCACAGATTATTTTTTCGCATATGTATGAATCAAAGTGAAGTAAAATTTAACATCTGTAAATAATTTTTGAACTAAGAGATGCTCCTTTTTTTACAATAAGCAATCATAAAAACAGTGAAAAGCATAAAATATGAGCATTGAAATTGTAAAAAATATAGAATTGAAAATTTTCGTTCCTAATTGCAGCGTATCGAATGTTTAGTTATTTTCGGATGACCTGAAAATAACTAAATAAAGCTTGCGACCCAAAATGTTGTGAAGCCAATGTTTCTTACAAATATATATTTAATGAAACTATGTGAAAATAAACTGAAAGATGTTGTTTGATCTAAATAATATTGTTTCACTGAAATAAATAAGGGGATTCTTCTCTTCATTTTTATTTTTCAAATATCAGTTCTCATAGATAGAGTAAATAATTTATTATTTTTTGCGATGATAATCTATAAGGTAGTTTTTGTTTTTTATGTATTCGGAATTGCTTTATTTGAAAAAAAATGATTTCACTTAATTTCTTCTTTAAAAAATTATTTGAGAAACAAAGTAAGGTACTATTGATTTTCTCGGTCCTCGTAAGGAACTGAAAATAAATGATTTCAAAATAAAAAAATACAAAGCAAATTGCTTTCACTTTTGACTTCTAATTGACTAATGTAAAAAATGGTTGACCTTTTTAATTTACCATTGATAGAGAAAGATACTGTTTCATGTTCTACTTCTCAAATGAATATGTGTAAATGGTGCACAAATTTAACCAATATGTAAATGAAAGTATGTGGTGGTGTGACGTAAGTTGTGAACAAAAAAGAGCGCTTCCAGCGAATCATCATGTAAAATCATATCTTGTAAGAAATAATGTGGCAAAAATCTTATGGAGAATGTCTTTTTGGTACTTTTCCGTTATTCTCCAGTATGATAATTTCTGTAATGGGAAAAAATCGTAAATTACTGTCGTAAATATTCCATTTGCATGCATCATGTATTATTTAATAAGGTTTACATTTTAGAAACTACTAAAAAGTAATACAAACATTTTATATTTACGTTTTATAAACTAAATAATTATCACTTATTGTCAAAACTTATTTAAATACCATGTAAAACATGTTTATTTCTACCGAACACTTTTTAGCAATAACATTGATGATTGATTGTGTAAGTATAGTGTAATAGTACCTTTTTTCAATGAAACAAAATTAAATTTTGCTGTTTTTTTTTCCCTTGGTGATTTACTACTGTAATGCTCTTTTTAACCTACAAAATCATTACCAAGTAATCTTTTGCAATAATTTTGTTCAGCAATTAACTTGTTTATCACTTTCAGCCAATTTTTGCACAAAAAAATTCGATTGTTATATATTAGATTTGAAATAAAATTTTGAGCCAGTTAATCATATGTATCTACATTATTTTATTTTTGCTTTTAAGTAAGAAACAAGCTATTTTTTTAGGATCATAAGTAAGGTTATAATGAAAAATTACCGTTATTTTTATGTAATATTTTCAATATTACATACAAAAAAGATGGTATTTTTTCTGAAGATGGCAATTGGAAAGTACTTGGTGTTGTTTTGATTATGGGTATCATATAAAAATCAAGTAATAAGTATAGTCAATGCAAAAAAAGGGTTTTTTCTATAAAAAAAAATGAGTGAAATAATTTGTCTTTCTTAATAAATTTCCAAATACATTATGTACAGTTGGAATAATGCATTAGAATGAAGTCATTTGATGGCCTTAGAACAAGATTTTCAATAATATTGTATGAGTAATAAAATAGTCAAAATAGCTTTTTTTAAAAAAAAAATATCTAATATTTTTTGCCAAATTTGTTTTTTGGCCTCTACATTGATCATTCATTGTTAAAAGAGCCTCACTTTATTGTAATTGTAGTGTGTTGTATTTAAATTATTGGGTTATAGTTTCACTTTAAGTTTACAAATCCCATTAATTTTCTTAAAATAGATATGTTAATGAGCTTCTAAGATAATAAGTTTCATTGCACATATAGATGCCTCTTGCACATGGTTCTTTTTCTGTTATCTGAAAAAATTCTATCATGTATAAAATTTTCATATACATTTTTTTATAATTTATTGCTCATGTTTTTTGTTGCGCTTTGAATAAAAATGCACTTTATTGAAATCATAGTGTTTTACTTACAAAATTGTCTTTTAGATTATTTCTTAAATTATTAAATTGTGTTTATTTGCTTTATATAGATTTATAATAATAAAAAAGATGTAACGGGGGTTTCATTGCTGTTTATATATATATATATATATATATATACACACAGGGTGTCCAGAAAAGGACTCCCTGATTTCAAAATTAAATATCTCGAAAACAAAGATAGATAGAGGAACGCCGTAAATGGTATGTTTATAATGAAAGCTGTAAGAATTTTATACAGCAGTTTGAAATTATAGTTACAAAGGCTGCGAATAGATGGCGCTGTAATCGCTATACGTAATGCCTAATATAAATAGTGATCCGAAGCCCAGAGCGATCAGCTCCACTATTGAAGCATGAAAGGAGGTTAGCGTACCGAAGGAAGAGATTAAAACCATGTACTCCATTGAACAACGCGTTTTTCTGGTGCTAGAGTACCACAGATAAAAAGAGAGTCCAACGGCAACAAGGTGCGGTTTCAAGCACGATTTAATGTTCCAAAAGAACCCGATGCAAGAACCATTCGTACGCTCTTCGCCAAATTTCAACGAACAGGCAGTGTAACTGATGATCTAGTGGGGAATGTTGGCCGCAAGCAAATTGCAGTTACGCCTAAAAATGTCGCCCCAGTTTAATTATTCAGCAAAATCCAATGTCATCCGTCCATAGAATTGCATCTGAGACTGGTTTGAAGCGTTCCAGCACGCAGAAAATACTGAGAAAGAGCCTACACATGTTTCCATTCAAAATTCAAACTCACCAGGCCATACCTGTACGAGCTGTGCAACAAAGGGTTGACTTTGCTAATCAGATGCTCACAATGATTGATAGAAGGATTTGATGTTGGATGCATCTGGTTTACAGATGAAGCACACTTTCACCTGAATGGATTCGTGAATAAACAGAACTGGTGATTTTGGGGTTCCGAAAATCCATATTGGTGTGAAGCAAAACACCTCTATTCTCCTAAAGTTACTGTGTGGGCTGCAATATGCAGCAAAAGTATTATTGGCCCTTTTTTCATTCGAGAAATGGTCACTGGTCAACGTTACGTGGCAATTTTGGAAAAATTTATTGACACACAGCAAGTGTTAGAGGATCGACCACGTACTGAATGGTTTATGCAAGATGGAGGTCAACCACATCGTACCGAACAAGTGTTTCGCTTTCTTGATGAATACTTCGGTAATCAAGTCATTGCTTTCGAATATCCCAAATTTCCTGGTACAGGCATAGATTGTCCTCAATATTCGCCGAATTTGACTCCCTGTGACTATTTTTTGTGGGGAACATTGAAAGACATTGTCTACTCGAAGCATCCCGCCACGCTGGACGAGCAAGAATCGGCTATCTGTGTGGCATGTGAATCCATTTCTGTTGAGACACTAAGAAATGTGATGGCAAATTCCATTCTTTGTTTGCGCCATCTCTGTAGTGACAATGGTGAACATTTTGAAAACATATTGTTACGTGATTTTTTGCAAAGAATGTTTTCATACGATTATTTCATTTATGTATGCTGATATGAGCTGTACAACGTACAGCGCCATCTGTTACCAGCTTTTGTAACTATTATTTCAAACTGCTGTATAAAATTCTTACAGTTTTCTCAATAAACATACCGTTTATTGCATTCCTCTATCGATCTTTGTTAACGAGATATTTAATTTTCAAATCAGGGAGTCATTTTCTGGACACCCTGTATATATATATATATATATATATATATATATATATATATATATATATATATATATATATATATATATATATATATATATATATATATATATATATATATATATATATAGTTTTCTATACTTTGTTTCTGTACCATTTATAGTTTATGATTTTTAATACAATTTCACAATGTTTTTTATGAGTATTTATTGCCCTCTAAAAATAATAATGTACCTTCAAGTGCCATTTTTTACTGATTATTTCATTTTTTAAAAGGTATCTCACATTGTTAGAAATAATAGGATTGAAGAGGTGGGGTATAACTAGTAAAAATAACATCAGTCTCCGAAAAAATTTGGGAATTTTGACAGAATTTTTACTTTTGAGCTCCTCATAAGCAATCCATATATATTTGTTATTTCTATTTATATTCTGATTATACAGTTCTGTTGCATTGTTACTCTTTCAAGACATTATTTACAATATTGGTCATTAAAATTGCTACACCAGGAAAGCAGCACACCACACACGTGAAATTTGCATGACGGGTAGAACTTGCTGTGATATGCAAATGATTAGATTTTCAGCGCATTCATACAAAGCAGGCCACAGTAGCGACATCTACAATGTGTATAAAACCAGAGATTTGACAGCAGTTTTCTCATACTCAATTTCCGTTTCAACGTTGTTTTCGGCAAAGAAAGTTGTTGTAATGCTTCGTGTTAGAAGTAGAAATGCCTATCAGCACGTGTCTGACTTTGATGGAGGAAGAATTATAGCCTACTGGGATTGCGGTTTATCGTACCGCAATATTGCTGCTCGCGTCGGTCGAGACCCCATGACTGTTAGCAGAATATGGAATCGATGGGTTCCGGACAATCATACGGAACATCATGCAGGATCTCAGCGAACCCCCATCACTAACAGCAGAGAAGACAGACATCTTATCCGCATGGTCACAAAGGATCGCACAGCCACGTCACGAACCCTGAGTCGAGAAATGGAGTCATTTGCAAGGCAACAAGTTTCTGCTCGAACAGTTCGACGACGTTTACAGCAGCATGGATTGTCTGCACGGCTACCATGGCTTCGGCTACCATTGACGCTGCGTCACAGACAGGAGCGCCTTCAATGGTTTGATCAGCGACGAACCTGGACGCGGGAATGGCATCACTTCATCTTTACAGAGGAATCTTGGTTCTGTATACAGGACCATGATGGCCGCATCCGTGTTTGGAGGCATCGTGGAGAAAGCGCATTGCCAGCTTGCATTGGACATCACCATACAGGCCCATCTGCTGGAGTGATGGTATGGGGTGCCATTGGATACACTTCTCGATCACCTCTTGTTCGCATTACCGGCACTTTGAACAGCAACTGTTACATTTCCGATGTGTTAAGGCCCGTGGCTCTGCCCTATCTTCGAGGCCTCCCTAATGCTTTGTTTCAACAGGATAATGCACGACCGCATGTTGCCCGTACTGTTCTAATTTCCTTGATACAGAACAGGTTCGACTTTTACCCTGGCCAGCACGTTCTCCTGATCTGTCACCAATTGAGAACGTGTGGTCAATGGTTGCCGAGAGATTGGCACGCCATCTCTTACCATTCACTACTGTCGATGAACTGTGGCATAGTGTTGAAGCTGCATGGACTGAGATCCCCGTACATGCCATACAATCTCTGTTTGACTCCATGCCTAGGCGGATAAATGCTGTTATTTTAGCCAGAGGTAGCTGCTCTGGGTACTGATTTCTCAAGATCTATACATCCTAATTTCCTGTAAATCTAATCACTTGTTCTTTCCACTATAATGTATGTGTCCAATAAATATCGTTCTGTTATTTGCATTCCTTCTTGGTGTAGCAATTTTAATGGCCAGTAGTGTATTATAAAAATTTAATTACATGATACCCATTTTTAAATAAAAATTCAAGCTTATTATTTTTTGACTTAATTCATTTAAAATAAGTCTAGTCAAAAAATTTCAATTGATTCAACTTCCAAAAAAATGTTTTGCTTAGAAAAACAAAACATAAATATGCATATTATATACCTTGATCATTGCATAAAACATAATTCTGTTTTTAAATAAATTTATGCAAATATAAAACCACTTAATTATTACTAATAGTTTTAAGTGATTCACATTTTAACTATTGTATTAATAAATTGTGTGTGATTTTGATTATATTTATATATTAGATTATTAAACACAATAATAAAGTTTTTTATTATCTTTTAAATGCAATATCTATAAGCATATAATTATGGTTGATGAATTATATTTGTTTGATATAAATTAATTTTACAATCTTCAGTAAATTTTCAAAAGCTATTAAATATGTTATTAGTATTTTTTGCTTTGTTTATTTATATATTCAAATGAGATTTCATTTCATGTCTTTGAATTAAATTAGTATCAATGATGTATATTATTGAATACTACTGTTCATGCTAAAGCATTAAAAATATGTCAATTTAAAAAGAAAAAAAACAATTTTGCTATTGATATCAAAATTTTCCTTGAAGGAATAAAATTTAAAAGATAAAGTTTAATCTATAAAGAAATACTCATAATTTAATGACAATAAATTAATATGTATACAAATTTAAAATCAACATCCAATTATTTGGTATGGTAGTATTCTTTGGAGTGGAAGGAAGAAAGTGTTCAGTCGAAGGAACAAGAGTTGCAAGTTATCTTCTGCAGGCACGTCTGTCTGATTCTTCTTCTTACTTGCAATGAGAGACATAAAAATATCAGATATGTAGCAAAGTAATTTATTTTGGGATAAACTCTGAACTTCTGAACTGGGAGGAATATTCTAATTCCCCATTAATTGTAGATACAGAATTCTAAATCCTTTTCTAGTGTAGTCATGGCAGCACTCAATAAGTTGTTTTGTCATACAGATATGAAGCAAAATTGAATAAATAACCAGTATTTAAAGCAAAAGTGATGTGAAATATTTTTCAAATTTTTTGCTTAAATTAAAAAATTTGAATTTTGATTTCATTTTGAAGATTTATAATTTTTAATTGAAGGTCATGGGATTTTATTATTTTTTTTATATCTTAAATATTTAGAACATTTAGTGCATCTCTTCAGGAGGTTGACATTGGAAAACTACTATATGTTGTATTATCTTTTTTTATTACCAGTTATATTAGCACAACTTATATACAAAACATCGGCTGTAACAATTAAATATATATACATTGTTAAAACTACTGTATTTCACAAATTTTTCTATACTTAAACTATTTATTTTATTATAATTATTTTTAGTGAAAGAGAGTATTTAATAATAAAATTATTATTTTTATTAAATATTTCATTTAATTTAAAATAAGTTCTGAATAAGACATCTTAGTCTGCTAGAATTAAAATTTTTAAAATTTTAATCTTGCATACTTAAAGTTATTTAGTAGTACAATTAACTGTTAAGAATATAATTATTTTTTAATAAAAATTAAATTAATTTTCATCTTTAAAATAACATCATTTAAATTTGTCTAATTTAAAGTTAAAAGTTTCTTAGGGATATACAAAATACATGTTTAACATCTAAAAAAGGAAGGCATAAAAGAAATATCATATGTGTATTAATATTTATTTTCAGAACTATAAATTCCACTTAAGGAGAGTACAAATTTTTATGTATAGAAAATCTATTAGTTTAATATATTTTTCATAAAATAATATTGAGATTCCTTTTGTAGTTTATTGTACAGTTACGTGTGGTTAACAATTTGGAAAAATGATTAACCAACTGCATGACACACACACACAATAAATCTCATTTTACATCTATTTAAAGCTTCGACATTGTATCGATATAATTCAAAACAAATTTTAAATAAGACATAAATTAATCTACATGAATTACACAAGTTTTTAAAATTTTAACTTTGAATTTCAAAATTATGTAGAAGTTCAATTAACCGAATTATGTTTAAATAGTGGAAATGAAAATTATTTTAAGGATATTACTTTTCTTTAATAAAAATTAAAATGAAATAATTTTAACATTGAATTATTTATGTTAAATTTAAAAAAATTATGAATACGCAAAAAGCATGTTTGTTTTTAACAATTAAAAAACGAACACATACGGAAAATAGCATTGTAGGTACATTAAGAATTTATTTGCAGAACTTAATTAGAAATAAAATGTACTAATGGAGAAAATAAATCTTTGTACATAAAGCATATACTAGAAATAAAAATTTAGATGTAACAAAAGACTAGATTTCTTTCAGTATACAAACAGTATTTCACTATTTAACATTTTTAAATAAATAAAGTTTTCGATGACAAAAAATTTAATTTATTTAAAAATGTTACAAATATCTTTAATTTGACATAAATAAATTTTTGTTTTATTTGAAAATTATTTTCCATAAGAATATAAGCAGTAGAATGTGATAAAAGGTTTCTTATTTTTTAATGTAGATGCTCTAACATTGAATTTAAAATTATCATTAAATAAAACAATAGATTTTATGAATATATTTATACTAATCAATGTTTCACTTTTTAATAAGATTACAAAGAAAATCATGTTACTTAGATAACAGGGTATTAGAAAAAATATTATAAATGTGTATTGTGTACAAAAATATTTAATATTTAAAGATATTTCATTACTTTAATGAAACATTTTCAACAAAAACTTAATTTTTTTAAGTTGATTAGTCAAATCATTGTTATCATGATATAGTGGAGCTATTTGCTTCCATTTCAAAATGAGATTTGAGCGAACACTAACAAGTTTAAAAACTCTCTCGTTATTTAACCTATTACGGGAAGAAGAATGTGTTCTTGAAAATGCTGAAAAAAATATTCTTTTACAGGCATCTGAAGATGGTGGTAGACTGAACAAAATGTTAAGCAGTAGAGCATAGGCTTTGATCCTTGAAAAATGTTTTCCACCCAAAAAGTGGACTTGGCAACTTTGCGCTCTTTCGCACACTGAAATATTACTATAAGGTGATTCCTTAGAATTGAAAAGAGCATAATCAGCCAATATTGTTGCAGGTGTACTAATTGAAATATCATTGGGAAAAAATTATATTGCAACATTAAAATCAGTTTTATCTAAGCCCTTTCTGGCATGCCTGTGATCTAATGAACATACAGCATAGTGTATTGGTTTGCAGAACATTTTTCGCTGCTTCTTCTTCCATTTGCAGTGGAGTTGAAGCAAGTGAAGACAAGGTTTTTTTATGATTTTAAAAACTATAGGTTCATCAGATAACGTAGCAATATCTGAATCAATTGAAGAAATCCCACTACATATTGGACTTAAGACATTTACAAAACTCTGAATACTTTCCCAAAAAAGTTCATTATCCAATATTATTTTTTTAATATCTTTATCCACATTTAAATTTTCTGGTATTACATCCTCCTGAAGAGACTTTTTCCCATTTAAAAGATTCTGTAACATAATAAGACTACTGCACCATCTCGCTTCAGATGGTAACATTAATGCGGATACAGCAATTTCTACCGTGTAGTGATTCCATGCAGATTTGGCCGAGCCATTATGTGAAATGTATGAATAATTTTATTACTGTGTTATATTAGAACTAAATTTTGAGACTTTAATTTATATAAATAAACTAAAACTTAAAAAGAAGTAAGTTTTTTGTTATAAAATATCTGTAAAGGTACTGAAAGACATTATGACTTTCAACAGTTTATTCTATATAATATTTCATAATTTTTTTATCCTACGCCCATCCTCGGCATCTCTATTATTAATCGACGAGCTGCCCAATAAAAAGATGAACAAATATAAAAACAAGAGTAAAATCCTTTATTGGCCTCAAAAGAGTTGTCAGCCATAAACTTTAAAACTTCCGAGCAATTCTTGAGGTGAGCGGCATTCATATCACCATGAAGGCTGTTTAATAGGCGATAACTATCAGTAGAAACAGGAGGCACCACGTGAAGGCGACTGAAATCAACCCCCCCCCCATATACAGAGGGTATTAACACATTTTTAGAACGATTTTAATAAAGAATTAAGAAAAAGTAAATGCTTTAGAATGAAATTTTTTGGCAACAACTTATTATTTGAAATGAGAAATATCGTCTTCTACTTTGAAATTTATTCTTCTTTCAAAATTTCGTATGTAAACAAGCTGTGGATTGAAGGATTTGTTTTTGCGATTTCCGAAGAAAAATATTACTGTTCCAGAAGTCAAAAACGTTGTGAAATGCATGGTATTAAAATTTCTAAGTGCAATATGAGCAACATTATTAATCGGACAGGTAAAAACCGTCATTCATTATTTTTATATGGAAAGAAGACTCCAAACGAATAACCGAAAAATGTAGGTACTGTTTCAAATGTTTCTAAAGTGAAATTGCTGGTAACAAGAGAAAATCCGCAAACACAGAAATCAATTGCAAAGTCCTTAGATACATCTGTTACTACAATAAATAAAATAATAAACAAAGATTTACAACTTAAAAAAGCTAAAAAATATAATGTTCACCAGCTTTTGCCGAGACATATTGCTCAACGCAAAACGTTTTGTAGAATCCTGCATGAAAACCATTTAGCAGGAGATAAATGGAAATTCATTGTGACCTTTGATGAAGCATGGGTGTACATAAATGACAGCAACAAAAATAGGTCTATTAACTATAAAAAACGAGGAGTAAAAATGTACAAACCTGATTCCGTCAATATAAATTAATAATTAAATGTCCCCGAAATCTTTCTAAAAATGTGTTAATACCCTCTGTATTTCATAAAACTATAAACAATACTTTATTATTTTTATTTACTTTTGTACCCTTATACTTCATAACATTAGAAAACTTATCAGTAGTTCATTCTTAAAACTAATCAGTGTGTAGAACACCTTGAGTTTCTGATCAGATATATAATTAGGCTGAAAAAATTATTAAACTTATCAAGTCAATGCCTGTGAATAACAGGACTTTAAGTACAACTGAACTGATCCAATTACATAAAATGAGTTGAAAAGACTTAGTGTTCCTAATCCACTTTCTAAATAAATGTTCACAACTGTGTTTTTTCATGCATAAAGTTTTATAATAAGTATGAAATAACACAATTATAGTAGAGAGGCTATTAAGGATAGTACTTTCTCTATTTTGTAGTTACTGATATAATGCATTTTTATTATAGGAAAAATATAATATGGACAATCACTCATAGTTGACGAACTTTATACTTGTAAAATTAATGATGATTTACTATCAAATAATTGCCAACACTTAAATTACATGTACATTACAAATTATATATTCTTCTGTTAGAAACATAATGTTTTGCTTCATTAAATTTAAATAGTGATTTCATTGTATTTTATTATTTCAAAAAAATTATTAATCGGACCATTTCTATTTTTTACACAGGAAGCAAAATACTTTACATCCCATAATAGAGAAAAATGAATAATTAAAGTTAAAATTCTATAATACAAAAAAGTTATGAATTAAACAAAAGAATAATGAATAATTAAACAAAAGAATAATGAATTGTGTATAATTCCTCTGTCAATTGAAAACTTAAATTTTCACATATCTCATAATTAATGTTCACTAACAGTTAAATTTTGAAAGTAACACATGCATGTTCTTATATGAAATAAATTGCATCTTGAAACTAAAATTTTACAGCAAAGAATTAAATAAAATTGTGAAAGTTATTTATAAATAATAAAAATTTTCTATAATGTGAAGCATATTTCTTTTTTAGACTAAAAATGTTGATATACTTATTCATGCTTTAAAAATAATTTGATTAGAAATAGCAGTTAATAATGTTGTACTTTAAAAATTATTCTTTTAAAATCATTTGCTGAAGATCAACAGATTGAATAAAACGAGGTTTCAAATGCGAGTGAATAGAGAATAAGTGAAAAAGTATTTGAAAAATTCTAAACAACTATATATACTAAAATTTACAGTATATTTATTAAAATGACTTTTTATGATGTATTCATCTCATTAATTCAAATGAAGAAAGTGTATGTAAAATGATAGTTGTGATTAATCTTTCTATGAATAATTATCTACTTACTATACATAAAGTGAGTCCAACTTTCTTTTTGCAGAGAAATTTTGAGGAAAAAATTATACTTGTTGAAGACATGATGAAGTTTAACTGTCTAAGAGGCTACAAAAAAAGAAACTGATTTGTTGGGGAGAAAAACTATTTGATTTATTTTTTCTGACAAAAGATATTGGTTACTTTTCACTCCTTTTTGTATTTCAATAAATAGAAATGTGTCTTATCTGATCACCCCATGCTTTGACAATCTGCAAAGGCATGAAATATTGTATTCTAAGAATTGTACAAAAAAAAAGTCCTTGGGAAATTAATGACCAAATTTAGCTTTGTGTTGTCTTGGGATATTGGGCTAAAATTGTCTATACAATTTTAGCCCAAGAAATGTTTCTCCTCTAATATTTCTAAAATGGTGTTAATTCTTGATATTTCTAGGGTTTCAAATATTTCTTTTTTACTATTTCTTATTTAAAAATATGTTGTAGTATTTGTGCTCCCACAGTTTTGATTTCGTTATTTATTAATGTAGCAAAATGAAATAAAGATTAATAAAATAAAAAGTTTTTGAAATAGGAGGAAACAACTATTTAACTTGTGATACAAATTAAGCTGATTCTAAAGAAACTTGTTTTACACTATTTAAACTTTTTATTCCAGTATTTGTTTTTATGTAAAAAAATATTTCATTTGGAATTTAAAATTTTTTCAGCTTTGTCTAACTTTTGAAAAATTTCAATTTACATGAAAAATTTTCATTTTTCAACTATAATAATCATCAAAATTACATAAAATTTACATTCATTAAAGTGTCTAAATTCCTAGTTTGCTTTATTATTTAAAGTTTTAAGTTTTAAATTAATATTTATTTTAATAAATAAAAAGATATTACTTTTATGTTAAAGATGTTACTAAATTATATTTAAATAATATTTATATTAATGACAGTTAATTTTAAAATAAATAGCTATGAATGTGTTGGCAAATCAAGGATTATTTGTCCAAATATGGTAAATTTAGATTTTGAAAAATAAAAATTTTTAACAGAATTTAGAAAAATGTATAAATGGAATAAGCTAGTATCAAAACAAAATTACAATTCGCATGTAATTTTGAGTTGCACTAAAGCTGCAAATGTTTTTCCAATCCAATTATAAATATCTTTATTTGGAGAGGGAAATTATTATCAATGTATTCTCTCTCTTTCTCCAGCATTATTAGCAATTTCTTAATAGTAACTCATAACTATTTAAATTGACAAAATCAATATTTAAATTATTAACAATTTACTCAAAAGTAACATTTTATAGCAACTTAAATTAGCAGAATCTATTTAATATTTAAGACAGTAAAACAATAAATTTATGAAAAAATTAATATTATTCACAAATGTAATCATGCATGATAATACTTTTTCTTTTATAATTGTTCAGATATATAAAATAATTATCTGTTATATTTTAAGGTTAACTATCATTTTTTAAATACAACATATAATGCAGACTTTCAATAAAACTTTTCTTACTTCTTTTGCAAGGATCTAATACATTCATTTAAGCAATTACAACATTTCCACAGTTGATTGAACTTTTGAAAACAACTTCTTATAACAGTAAAAATGTTTTCAAAACAGTAAGGTTGAATCATAATATTACATAATTCACTAAACTTTTCATGCAGTTATATATCATCAATCAAAATATATATTTTTAAAAGATTGTACATCATTTCTAAATGATAAGACAGAAAACGTGGGTGACTTAACAAAAAAATTATTGATATCGGGTCATTGAAAACATTTCCATTTTTCAGACATAGAAATAATTTTATGATATTGTGTAAATAATTTATGAAAGTCAAGAAAATGAATTCTGAACAAAAAGGAAAAGACTTGCTTTTTTTAACATTTTGCACTGACATGATCTTGTTATAAATTAAAATTATTTTTTTCATTCAATGCATCTTGTTTTTCATAAAAAGGCTGAAATGCGTTATTTCTTTTCAAAATCGGATTTTTGGTTAAAATACTAGCTCTGAAAATATTAATGCCAGTTTGATATAACAAAATATATAGGAATATTATTATTTTACATTCTTGATATAAAAACTTACATTTTTAAGAGTTAATCATGCTTAAATTTTTACACTCAAGAATTAAATTTGTAAAGAATACTAAAATGTTAGGACAATTGACAAATCTATAATGTTATAATAGTATATTTCCAATTCAAAATCTTGAAGTAACCATAAACAATTTTTTTCAGAAAGGATTTTTAATTGTACAGATGCGCTTTGAAATCCACACAATAAAAAGATCCCATCTCAATATGTTTATACCTGTTACCTTGTGAAATAAAATTTGGTATTATTTCTATGATAGAATATATCTAATAATTACAAATATAAAAATATTGTTTAGTAAATACTGGCTGATTTTCATGAATATAGTTGTCCAACATGACAACTGAAGTGGAGATAGCAAAAATTGTTGTAATAAATAATGTATAAAATGGAAGCTACCTATTTTACTGAAACACCACTAATACTACATTAAAACAAGCAAATGACACTAATTATCTAAAATAAAAAATTTAAAAAATTACTTTTTCAATGATTCCTATTTCATGATGGAGCCTCAACTCGATGCCCTATGATTTAAATGTGTCGAAACCCTTGTAGTGTTGAAAGGTGAAAATCCTCTCTAGTATTGGGGAAAATATACTACCATTCCTGGCTTCTTAAAACGAATGAAACATTTTAAAATTGCAAGTTTCGAGCATTTTATATGCACTGTAAATCATTGCATGTCGGCCAGAGATATGCTGTCAAAAGGAAGACTTGTGAACTTCAGCTCTCTTTAAAAAATTTCAAATATATAGATAAAAAGTTTTTTGCTATTTTTTCTTGGAAAACATGTAATTTAATGTGAAATTCAATGTAATTTAGAATTTATATAAACTCTAATTTGAAAAAACATTTAACATAGCACACAGCAACATTAATTAATAAAATTGGTTAAAATTATGGTGAAAATAAAAAGTTGTGTATCTAATATCTAGTTCTATTTACACTGTAATGTAACAAACTCAAAAGCTTTAATCGAGAAAAAATGGAATAATTTATATACAATTATAAGTACTATCCAACCAAGTTAAAATTATAACTCTTTCAAATTATAGAAACATATCTTCTGAAATACCATCTAAAAGATGGGAGATAGACATCTCAAGATGTTGAAAGTGAGGAAATGGCAGATACTCATAGGAGACTGGTATTTCTAGTTAGAACAATAAGGATGTAAAGCAAGTTATAATACTGATAAAAAGTTTATTATCGATACAAACTGAGCCAATTCATATAAATTTATTATAAGAAACACTTTATTGAAATTTTAAATAAATTCAATAGAATCAATCAGCAGCAACAGTCACTATTTAACTTATAACTTTTAGTAAAAACAAAATAAACATTTAAATCTCTACAAATCTAATACTTTTGGAACTAGCATGCATATTCAAATTTCAATAGGTCCATAATAGTGAATGAAATTTAATATTCTTGCCATGTAGTCCAACAGAATTACTGATTTACCAAATCATTAATTAACAACTAAATTAATTAGTGATGAAATCCAGCATGCTTAATTAAATTGTAGTTTTCTATTCAATTTCTCGTCAGCATTTCCAATGATAAATAGCTTCATTTTAATAAGAATTAATATCAAGAGCATTTTCCTGCTGCTTTATTGGCAGCAAATAATTACAGAGTATTAAGGTCAAGACTAAACAGAGTATTAAGGTCAAATCTCGCCAAGCACAAAAAGTCGCTAAATCTGATTAAACTTGTAATTTTTTCTCGCCGAATTAATTCACCAAAAAAATCACCAAAAGCGATTAGTTGCCAAATGTGTCACCAAATGCAACGGCAGAATGTCTCGCTTCCACACATCCGGGAAACGCTTGCACATAAGTCTTTCATTACTAAATTTTTCCAAACAGTCAGCTAAGATTGCCACAACATTTGGATTCCAGTAACCAATTTTGTTGTTCCAATTGCTTAATATTTTCTTATGGAAATTTGAAAAAAGTAACAAAAAAAAATCAGTAAGAGAGAAATATTTGAATATTCAAAATAATTTTCAAAAGAAAAGTTTTCCGAATTTCCTGATAAAATTTTAAAAAATTCACTGAAACGATAGGTATTTATAAGGGTTGCTACGGCTTGGGGTTTCTAAACAATCTGTTTGTTATGTTGGAATACTTTACTGAAAGAAACGTTTCCGAAGGTAGTGGCATTCCTAGCTGTAAACATTAAGTGAATGAGATAGGTGTAAATTTGTTAGATTTCCGTAAATGGAAAAGTCACGGAAATTATGGATTAAAAATATTTGGTAATTATTAAATTGTTTTGTCTTATAATTTAGACATCCACGCGAATACATGTCATCACGCGCTTATAGTCTATAGTTTCTACATAAGGGAATCATAGAATTGATTACCAAAATATATTAATCTCTTGTTTATTTCTTATAAAAATACAATGCTTCTTAATATATTTTGGATTTAGTAGTTTATCAAGAACTCAATCGTGTGCAATGAATATAATGTAAAATTTTGTATATACATATATATATATATATATATATATATATATATATATATATATATATATATATATATATATATATATATATATATATATATGCATATTTGCTTAAAGCAATTAGTATGATTGGGATTTTAAATGAAATGTGCTGAAGTGTTTTGAGAATGCCTGAATATTTCGTTATATAAGTAGTGATGCATAGTTTCTCTTGATATGCAGCAAGTGTAGAAAAATAATAATCAATTTATAATGTATAAATTATATAATGATGAATCTAATTGTTTTTTCATTACGAACTGACCAATTAAAAAAACGCAATAAATGTATTTGTTCTGTTAAAGATATTAATAACTATAACGGATATACTAACACTTTTATATCTGCATGTAGATACATGCTTTTTCCAAACTATAAAAAATTTGTTACCAAGGTTATGATAGAAAGTCAATAAGGATGAAATGTTTCCTCACGTGCTAAAAAACTAATTTTACATGCGTACTTTTCAAACAATTCTATTTAACTATGCATTTTTAAACCAATACATATTATCTTAGTTATTTATAAATTGTATTATTTTGATACTTTTTGCGAAAAAAATAATAAAATTTGGTGATTTACTTTGGTTGAAAAAAGTGCAAAATAATTTGGTAGGCTAATCCATATGTACAATATATTAAAAATCTTGAAGTATATGTTTTAGAGAAAACAATTGAAAAATTACAAAATCGTCCATTTTTATTTCATTCAATAAAAAAATGATTTAATTTCATAATGTTCTTATTAACCAAATAAAGATTATTTAATTGGATATTGTTTTTAGTTACAAGACAGGAATTTGATTATAATAATGAGTAAACTGATGAGGTTACAGGAAAGGAAAATCAATTATTGTTAATTTTGATGAAGCTGAAACTGAATCACAAAGTGTTGTTTATGCATTAATGAAGCTACTGTTACGAATATTATTTCAATTTCAGAAGCTGAAAGTATTTTTGTAACAAATAATTTTTTTAGTAAAATTTTATTCTATATTAAGACAATGTTAAGTAAATGTTTGATTTTTAAATTTATATTAATGTTGAAATAAATTTACTTTTTAATATGGAACTATTTTATGTCATAAACTTTTGATTGTAAAAATCTAAATACAATAATAATAAGTTTTTTCCCTGCCAATGGTGTAGTATGTCTATTGGTGAAGTCTCAATCTGATAGAGACAATGCATCAATGAGATTATCTCTTAGGTGATGTGGAAATATCTCAATAGTCATTACCATTTTTATCGTGATTATTTTAGGTAGATATAAATATTTCTATGCATCCCTGATGTGGTTATTGGTAAGTTCATAGTTAAACTTTTAATTATAAACATGATGTGACATTAAAATGGACCATTATGACAACTGATGAGACAAATTTTATGTAAACTCAAAATTTAGATTTCTTCAATCAATAATTTTGACGCCTGGTGATTTTCCACATTAAGTAGCTTTAAATTATATTGAAAGCTATTTATGTGGGGTTTTTTTTCCATAGGCAGATTAATATTTTATAAAATATGTATTTTTTTTTTCAATAGTTACTACAATTATAAATTTCTCTGTAAATTATGAGGACAAATTAAAGGAACCAATTTAAGGATGAAATTTATTGACTTCTAATGTTTTACATTAGAATTTTAATATATATTTGCCTAACTTAATGTATAAGTTTTTAAATAATATATATTATGTGAAAACTTTTGATTTTAATTTAAAATGCTAAAAAAATTTTTAATTAATGTGACAGAATCAGTGTTAAATTTAATAATAATAATAAGTAGTATATTTAAATAAATAGAATTTATTTTATTTTATGATACCCGCTTGCCATTCCTAATATAACACGAGTTGCCTAAAAAAAGCATACAGATTTAATGCAAACTCCCGGTTTATTAAAAGACACAATCACAAGACAAAGCCGCAACGCGTACTCACAGAGAAAACCGGAACGCGTATCTGTTCCACGCATTATTGCCGAACTTTCCATCGGTTCAAGTCGTTCACCCATTCACCCCCCTCCAGCGTTGAATTGCTACTAGGGTGGTCTATTAATTTTAAACTTCAGTAACAGCACGTTGACTGGAACAGTTATGTGGGAAGAAAGTTCGTTATTCAAAGAACTGACTGTTATACAAGAACGAAACGCTCTTTGACTTTAGTTCGCTCTTCAATAACGAAGAACAGCTCGTTATTTTAAGAACGCCTGTTATGTAATAACGAAATGTTATTTGTTAGCAGCTTGTTTTCGTTCTTTCAAGAACGTTGGTTTTCGTCATATATATGTGTGTGTGGCTGGACAACATTTTCTTGCTTTAAAATCCGCATTTCACATGTTATTTTTATTAAGGGAGGTCTCTCTTTATATTTTTGAGATCCTTCGCTGTTCTGTTCTCGTGAAGCTCGCGGCTCACAATTGATTCGGAATGGGATAAAAATGTTGTTTTAAAAAAGAGAATTGTGTGATTTTTCTTTTATTAGTATGAAATTTCTTGTGAATAAAATATTCTCCATCGACATAAATTGCAACGTTTAAAAAAATGATCGATACGTTGGAAATAATGTCTAATTAAAGAAATTCCTTTACAATTATTATAAAAATTTTAAAAGTAAAGATTTTATTCATTCTTTAAATATTAAAAATTATTGTTTGTCAAAAAATCATGGCTAAAGGAATTATTTTAAAAAATTTATAAATATAATTATTTTATATATTTTTTACTATCGTTAATTCACAATTTTTATATAATTTTTTTAAATTAATTAATTTTTATTATATATGTATCTGTATTACTTATTAATTAATGTATTAAATATATATTAATTACTAAAATATTTATTTTATTATAATGTAAATTTTATTTACTGTAGCATTATTTATTATAATGTTATTTTCTTTATATTTTATCATAACATTTATTAAAATAATATAAAATTTTATTTACTTTTAATAAATATTTAGATAAATTCCGAGACCAAATATGTAAACATATAAAATATATTTATCGTTTTATTTTACTACCTTTAGTATGGTATTTTAAAAAATAATGCAAAAAAAACAAAAAAAAAATCGTATAAAGTATTTTAGGCTTTTCAAAATGTCGTAAATAATTATTGTGATCCAAACATAATTATTAATTGTTTCTAAAGATATAATCACGTGTAATAATACATTAAAATTGCAAATTTATCAAAACTTTTAGCGCTTAAAAACTGGAAAATAAAATAATTTCTAAAATATAAGTTATTTTAAAATAAATATTAATAAATATCTGATTAAAGATGGTTTAACTAGAGTAAGAATTATTTTAAAATAATTTATTTCATTCAACAAAAAAATATAACTAAATTTAAAATGTCTTGAAAAAAAAGAGATCTAGAACACACATTTAAAAGTAAAAGTAAATTAATATTTACAGTAAGAATTAGAACCAAAACAATTTTAATGATAAAACTGTCAATTAATTGCATGGCTTTTTTTTAATTTATACAATTCAAATTACTGCTCAAAATAAGTGAGTGTGTGAAAATTAAAAGAATGAAATAACGAATTAGTTTTAATTGTCATATATTTTTTTGATAAACACTTTACTACATTTATTTCGTTTTCTTTTCAACACTTAATTAAATGTGGTATATCCTGAAAATTCATCCAATGTAGAAGTCAATTGCAATAATATACCGTATTTACGCGAATCTAATGCGCATCGTTTTAGGCCAAATGTAGTATTCAAAATTGGGTGCGCATTAGATTCGAGTGCAAAGTTAGCAGTTCACCGATGACGTCAACCAAATTTAAATCTTAACAATGGATAACTGTACTTCTTGACTACATTTACCGTTACATTTATCTTTGACACATTATTGCGATAGAGGATACAAACTGCAGAGAACGTAGTCACGAAATGGAAGGCAAACAGAGAAGAATGTCATATGACGCTACTTTCAAACTACGCTAGCTTTCAGCATAAAGTAATTCTTTATGCTGAAAAAAATGGCGATAGAAAGGCACGGAGAGAGTTTAACATAGCTGAGAGCAATGTTCGCTTGTGGTGGCAACAAAAATTGGCACTTTTTGCAGCTAAAGTTAGTAAAAAGAAATTCACTGGCCCTCGCAAAGGAAGACACCCTAAAATTGAAGAAAATGTTTTGGAATTTGTAGGTGAAAGGATGAAGAATGGACAACCTGTGACTAGTGACACCATAAGAAATAAAGCAAAAGAGGAGGCTGGAGTTTTTGGAATACCGAAACAAGAGTTTAAGGCTAGCCGTGGATGGGTGGATCGGTTTATGAAACGGATGAGCTTATCTCTAAGACGCGGTACAACAATATGCCAAAAGCTACCTGCAGATTTTGAGGGAAAAATACTAACATTTTTCAGCGGTATGTCATCACACTTCGGAAGGAAAAGAATTTTTCAATGAGGCAAATTGGCAACGCTGACGAGACACCAATTTAGTTTGATATGCCTCGTAACTACCAGGGCTAGGGAAAATCTCTTTCCCTAGCCCTGCGTAACTACACCATTACGGGGAAGGGGACTAAGGAAGTTATCATCAAAACTTCGGGATGTAAAAAACAACGCGTAACAGTGATTCTGGCAATAACAGCAGATGGGTGTGAACTTTCCCCTTTCTTAATTTTCAAACGGAAAACATGCCCTAAAAACCCCTAAAATGAAAAGCTGTTCCTAGATGATGTCCTGATCGAAACCAAGAGAAGGGGTGGATAACGGAATCATTAATATATATATATATATATATATATATATATATATATATATATATATATATATATATATATATATATATATATATATATATATATATATATATATATATATATATATATATATATATATATATATATTAAGGGCTATTTATATTTTATTAAAGTGTGTATACATCATTTTCTTTTACTTATCTTTGGTTTTTTGCATTTGGTTAAATGTGAAACTTACTGAAGAAATTGTGTATATAAAATACAATAGCAATAAAAAAATATTTAGCAAGTTTCTTCTTTTGGCTCTACCTAACAAATAATTAATAATTTTTTGTATTAAAAATAAAACTGGAGCAATAGCATCTCCCCATTGCTTTTAACATGCTTCGAGAAAACTTTTTGTTCCTCCTAGTTATACTGGCTGAAAATTAAGTATAAAAATTATTTTTAAGAAATATTTTTTCCTGAAGTAGTCTAAAAGTTACTGATATAAATTGTAAAAGGATATCAGAATAAGTTGTAATTTTTAATTTGAACAAATTGCTTAGTTTTTCAAATGTATTAATTTAAGGTTTTTTCGTACTTTTAACCATAAGAATATTAATGTCTAAATATAGCACCGTAATCTTCGAAATGTTAGGTCTTGGGTTCGATACTGTCCCCTATTGAAAAACAAACGACGAATTTTTTATCTTGAATTATAATCTGTCGAAATGTGCATATGAGAATTTTTTAGAATGTTCTTCCTTTAAGCAGATGAATAAGGTTAAAACATAGAAAAAATGTTTTCAAAAAATGTATCTTTTGTAAATATCACGAATGCCTTACAACATCTTAATTACCACAACGTTAGGTTATCCACAATGATTCTCGATATTAACTAAATGGTTAATCAGGCTTATATTAACTAAATGGTTAATCAGACTTTCTATTAAAACTCAAAATTTTTAAAACATAAGAGTAATAACTTTCAGAGTCGATTGAAAGACCTAAGTTAAAATATTAATTTTCATTCATTGAATTCCAAAATTAAAACTTATGTACCTGCTTGATAGTTAATTAAAATTAATAATAAATTTTGCAATGTTCTAAGCTGAATACTTCATTAATACTGTAGTTATACTTTTAAATTATTTAGGTTTTGATGAAATGATTATTTTATATGGTTTTTTAAGGAAAATAGAAGAGACTGAAAATTGCTGTGGTATATAATGTTTTTTGGAAAAAACTAACAATTAATGGAGAATTGAATCATAATGAAATAAACTTGTGTGTGTGTGTGTGAAAACATTTTTAATATTTTATAAAGCGATTTTAGCGAAACCATTACAAAAATTTGGGTTGTATTAAAAATGCATGCTATATAAAGGTAAATTTTATCAAAGTATTATGAATCATAATTTAATATTTATACTTAATGTTGCATTTGTGAAATAATATTTTAAAATTATTTAAATAAAACTCATCGTTACTTGAATTTTAAAATTCTAAGCAACAAATTAAAGGATTAAGCATCGTTTTAATTATGGTAATTTAAAAAGGCAGAAATTAATAAAAAATAAATAAGTCAGCCATTATATCTAGCCTCTATAGTTATAGCATACAGATATACGAAAAATAGTCATTTCGACGGTTTCGTAAATGCCACTTTCCTTCCCCCCCCATATATATTACATATTTTAATATTAAATTAAGCTGAGATAAAGAAGAGGTTACGAAATTATTTTCCGAGTAAAAACTATTTAACTTTAACAAATTTAAATTATTTATAAAGGAATTTTAACAAATCATTATATTTTCATCAGATCAATTAATAGCAAAATATTTTCAGAAGAAACTCCTCAAGTTAATGGGAATTCCCTTAAGATTTATTTCTTTGCTGAAATAGGAGAAAAAGTAACAATATATTCCGCTGGAAATTTTTTTGGAAAAATTCTTCGGTAACACCGAATAAATATGATTTAGTAGTATTTCTAAGAAAAGCTCCTCTGCAGAAGGGGAATTCTACCCTCTTCGTAGAAAGGGAGAAAAAGAAGTTTCACCCCTGGAGGAAGAGCCGGAGTAGTTCGAACCGCGCGCGAAATAGCGCCGGTGAAGTAGCTAGATACACTCTGTGTTTCAAGGGAAACCCTTCGTATTGAGTACACACGATAGGCAAGCATTATTTTCATTTATATTGCACACACAGAAATAAAAGGGATCTAAATTACTTACTATTTTTAAAAAAAATTATTTTTAATAATATTTAAGTGCTTATTTTGTATTTTTGCTGATTATTAATATTATGTATTTCAATAAAGAAATTTTAGGCGTTTTATTCGCGTTATTGACTTTGAAATAAACACTTGAATATTATGAATTAAATTAAATATCATGTTATAATAATTATAATCATGAAAAATGTCGATTTTTCTTTATTGATAATCAGTGGCAAAGTTTCCTACCCATGTGATTTTATCCATGCATTCTGCCATTTGGTTCTAATTTTTCCCTTTATAAGAAAGAATTATGCTTCTGTATATAAATTTATTTATACCTATATAGTAAAAGTATTTTTCCTTTGATGTATTTTTAGTCCAATATTAGAAAAAAAGTTTTTTACTATCAATAATTTGTAAATAAATTTCATTAAATAATGTAAAGTAAAAAAACACATTTACAATATAAAGTCAACTGTAAGAAACCTAGAAACTAAATAAAATATATTTTTGTTATCTAAAATTGAATTTCAATAAATCTTGATTTATTATATTTAATAAGATTTATATAAGATAAATATATCTTCTCAAGAAGTCTGATATTTTAATATTAATGTAATGTTAAAAACTCAGTACTTTTGTTTTAAAAAATTGAAATTTATTCACTAGCAAAATAATTAAATGTATTTCTAAACTAATAAAATTAATCTCCTTTAAATTAATTTTTTTACAGATGAATTCTTAATTTAATACAATATATTTTTCTTATATAATGATTATTTAATAAACATTCATTAAAATAATTTCTGTTTAAACAATAAAGTTTAAATAAGCATATTTTCTTAAAGAGGCTTATAACAAGAGACTTAATACTAAGAAACAGGTTTTAGTGCAATGTTTTGGAAGACAGAGGGAATATGGCTCATACGTCCAGCGCTGACCAATAGGGTGGCTCCACTTATGTTACTTCCTCCATGGTTTGACCAGTTGTATTGTGAATGTCACGGTTCAAGTATTTTTTCCCAGCAAATAATATTTTACAACGAGCAAAAATGAGTTGGCTCCCAACATATTATATTTAACACATGTCAATATCATCAATAACATCACCATATCGCCAATAACAGTTCGGTATTGGCGATACTGAAGTGCTCCTACATAACAATGTAGTTTTCTGCTATGTTTAAGCCAATCAGAAGTCGCCAATTTTGTTTGCTATTTTATAACAGTTATTGGTAGCTGTTATCAGCTCAAAATATAACAGTAGTAACAGATTATTGAAAAATAACCATTTGGCACATCCCTAGCGGGAACAGTATGGAGAGAAGTTTTTTCCAGAAATTTTCCCCTCTTTAGGTTACCTTAATGTAAGATGAAAATCAGCCAATTTCGAAGCTAAAAATTTTTCAGCTTTATAGGTGGCGCTATGCGCAGGGCTTGATTTTCAGAAGTAAAAGTGAGTTCGATTTCTAATCAAAATTTGTATCGAAATATTGATGCCATCAAAAATATCTTTAGTTCAAAATAAGTAAAAATGTTGATTTTGTAATTGTGTGAAAAAATAGGAAATATCTCTAAACTAAATTTAATACAGCCTGAATGAAATTAGAATTTGGTTGATATTTATACTCAGATAGAGATATTTTGACATTTTAAAAATGTTTGGAAAACTATTGAGCACTAAAAATTTCCTTAAAGGTGAGAATAGTTCTGTTTTTTGTAATTTTCAAAAGACTAAAAGTTTCTATAATGAAAATAGCACTTGGGACTCATTAAAATGTGCTCCATTGTATTAACATAGGATTCAATTTTCCCCCAACGAAGGTCTAGAGGGCCTTAAGAAACTATATAATGCTCAACCATTGACTTCCCACCTTTTCTCACACGCACGAAACTTTATGGCCTAAGTAATGATCCGATTGAGACATTTAACCCATTCGCTCAATCCCCTTTCTTTGTATGATCTAACAATATTCTTGACACCTTTGTTCAATACAGAAAATCGGACAAAACACCTAGTTTTTCATCAGCTCAATTTGTCTCCTCTCTCTCTCAGTATGAATCATACAGACCAGTAGACATCTATGGTTCAAAAAGTGCAGAACATGTTGACTGTTGGAATTACCATAAAGGATACTTTTTAGCTACAGCCTGCATCTGTTCAGCTCCATCTTTACTGCTGAAGCAACAGCTACTTACCACGTACTCCATCACGTGATAACAAGAGATTATTGTCAGTTTTGGTCTACGCTGACAGCAAATATTTTTTGGAAGATTTGAGAAACAATAGTTTTACTTCCCGATGGGTCAAGAATTTCAGAACGTTGGATTCCCTTGCTGGCAATGAATATGAAATTATATCTTATTGGATACCAAGTAATTGTGAGTTTTGATGGAACTGAGAGAGCGGATGCAGCAACAAAGGTTGCATTAAATAAACTCTTACTATTGGTAACATTTTCTGTTGTGGGAAAGGGTACAAAAGCTTTTATATATATTCTCTTTGCCAGAGTTGTGAAAAAGGCTGATTGGCCACGAACTACGCACCATTTTTTATACCTCAACTCATTGTCAATTTTACCTTTACGAAATGTTGATGTTCGTTTGACTCGACTACGTATCAGAAACACAAATTTACACGCAGACATTTGTTTCGAAACGAATTGATTTCATGATGTGTAAAACGTGATGAAACCTTGTATAATTTATCATGCTTTAATTTCGTGTATCATTTTGTTGTATTCACTGGCTGGATATTTTTTGCAAATTTATTAAATTACCCCTTTTTTCTCTGGCTGAAAGTCTCTTTTTATTTAATTCAATCACCCGCAAAAGTGTATCCCATAACACCCCCCCCCAGACTGGCAGCCGAATGGTTAGCGCTCTTGCCTTCGGTTCAACAGTACGTGGGTTCGAATACCACCTTGGGCATGGATGTTTGTAGTCGTTCGGAATCCACTTTAAACCGTAGGTCCCGGTCTAATTAGGCCTCGTGTGCAAAAAAATGACCGTTGAGCGACTAACAAACCAAACCAAACCCATATCATCCCCTATCCCACCTTTTCACGAAGTGGAGACTTTTGCTCATTATTTATGTCTTTTGGATTAATCAGATTAGACATAAATAATGAAGAAAAACTTTTGCTCATTATTTATGTCTAATCTGATTAATCCAAAAGACTGAAAAATAACAAAATTGAATAGAGAGAATTATGTGAGCTAACTGACCGGTAAAGACGATATATTCTCCATAATATGGACTTGAAATCGTGAAGGAATTACCAAACTGAATGCGTTATTGAAGTCCTCAAAATAGGCCAGGGCTCTGCTTGCCAAGCGTCAAAAATTGCCAAATCTGGTAAAATTTGGTAAAATTTACCCTCGCCAAATTTATTCGCAAAAAAATCAATAAAAGCGATTATCACCAAATACAATACAGAGCCGGAATGTCTCGGAGAATGTCATCCGTCACTTATCATCCTTATTTCTGGGAAAAGCCGGATGTCATTCGTTATTTGTCATCCCAATTTCTGGAGAAAGCTTGCACACAATGTGAATTTTTTGCCCTTTTCGATTTGATAGTCACTGTCTTAGTTTGTCGTTCATATTCGTAATTTCTCTTCTACATAAATTTTCATTTGAGCTCATCTGAAAATCAGGCGTTAAGATGCAGTCTATGAAGTTACGAGGTATATATCGTTTGAGTAATAAAGGTGAAAAAGAATTAATTATTTGGTGTATGAATGTTGGTTTAAATTCTAAAAATTATTTATGTTGTAAATGTGGTGCGGAAAAGAAACTGGCTGATAGTATGGATGTGAGTGATAAGTGTGAATGGAGATGTAATGTGAGACGTAAGGATAAGCATGAGGTGAAAAGAAGTGTTCGATAGGGTTCCTGCTTTTCTCAAAGATGATAGCCTATGAGTGTGTTGTTGAAAATGTTGTACAAGTGGGTGAAAGAGTTTTCGAATAAAGTTATTTGTGATGAATTGAATGTATCGAGTTATGCGGTTAATTGGAAGAATTTTTGTCGTGAGGTGTGTATCGAAGTATGCCTGAAAACGAATGAAATGGTCGGAGGACCTGGTGTGATTGTCAAAATATACGAAAGTAAATTTGGAAAGCGAAAGTTTAATCGAGGAAAGAAAGTTGATGGAAGGTGGATGTTTGGAGGCATCGAAAGCAAATTTGGAAAATGTTTTATGAAAGTTGCATGTAGATCGAAAGATGAGTTGTTACGAATTTTGAAGTGTATCTGATTGGCTAGACTAGTGTCTCTAGGTAGAGCCCTGAATGTCAGCTCCAGAAGGGAATTCTAACCCATGAGCACTTGAAGAAAGTAGTTGAAGTAATTTGGAGGAATAAAAAGTGAATATTATTCAGACTTAGTTTTAGAAATCTTATGGTTTTCGATTTGCTTATTTACCTTCCTATCATTTCTTGTGTGCAAGCGAAAAGCAATTAAGAAAGAAAAGAATTAGTATTTATGTATTATCCCGTCAACCATTTTTGTCTTAAGAATTTTGCAAATTTTAATAATTATTTTTTGAAATATGAAGGAAAAGCAAACTAGTAGACTTATATCTTAGCACCACATAAAATACAAATAGATAGAAAATTTATTTATATTTTATATGGTGCTAAATCGCATCACTTATGAAATTTATTTTTTCGCAGATATGGTCGAAGGGATTATACGTAAGTACAAAAGAAGGGTGGATTTCAATTATTATATTTCCTTCTGATTTCTGTATTTTAACAAAGATATACATAAATGAAATAAAATGACATGGTAAAATTAATTTTTCCAAATAAATTGTTTTGGCTACTTTTTTTTATGGTTTAATTACAAATTGATATTTTAAGTTGTTTTGTTTTTTTCCAAAGCCAAAATTAAAAAAATTTTCAATTCAAATTTAAAACTGCTTAAAAAAATTTTTGCACACATGAATTGTTTTAACAAGCTTTGGACGTAATATAAATTTCAATAAAATAAACTGCAGACTTAAAAGATTTTCTTATTTAGTCTGTACATTGTATCTACTTTTCTAATTAAAAATTCTGACTGAGATAAATCACAATCAGTAAATATTGAACATCTGTAGCTCAATTTAAGAATACAACTCATTTACTTAAAAAAAATAAATTCTTCAAAAATTTTAAAAATGAAAAAATTTACAAGTAATTCATAAATTTCTTCATTTATACGTATAAAAGATTTAATGACACTCAGTTTCACATTTCTTTCTGATTTCTATGTTTTAATAAAGGTATTATGAACATAAATGATTATAAAAATGGAGGGTGAAATTAAATAATTTTTTTCACTAAATATACTAAACAAAATATTTAAATTGTCATTTTACCATGCTTACATGACAAATGACTCTAGTTTCACTATTTCAAATAGTTTTTTTTCCTTCTATATTTCACTTTATTATGCTCATAACACAAATCTATATTTTATGCTTGGTTTAAATATAAATTTATTAACTCAAGTTTTTTTCAATTAATCAAAATTTATGTCATGTTTAATTATTTTTTATTTTGTTTATTTTAAATTAATTTATTTTATTTTATTTTATTTTATTTATTTATTTTTTTGCACACAGTAGTTGTTTTAAAAAACTCGAATTAAAAACTTGTAGAAATAAAATATTTTTTATTTAGCTTGTAGATTTTCTATCTTTTAATTTAAAAATTCTAAGATAAATCGCAAGCTGCCAATATAATAAATATCTGTAATTCAATTCAAAGTATAACTCATTTATTTGAGAAAAAAAGATTTTAGTTTTTATAAATGATTAAATTTATAAATAATGCAGAATTTAATAAATTTTCTCAGTTATATGTACAAAATATTTCAGAAGTAACTTAGTATTTTATACAAGAAAAATATGCTAACTTTTAGAAAGGTAAGTTAAAAAAAATAAGTAAAAATATTCAAAAAGATAAACTTGCTAACCAGATGAATTTATCGCATTATTTACATCGCCAAGTCACTGAATCATTGCCGAATTCTTCTGGAGCCGACGATCAGGGCTCTATCTCGAGACACTAGTGCCCCTACTTTTATTTAATTCAATCACCCATAAGAGTGTATCCCATATCATTCCCCATCTCCCCTTTTTCACGAAGTGGAGTGCCTTAACGTAGGACTTGGAAGAAACCAGTTCCAAACAGAGCGATGGAAGGAGGCTGAAGACAAGCGCGTTCGAGAAGCGAGAGGAAGGTTTAAGGTCTATTAGGTACCCTAGCTGTTAGGCCATTTACTGCATTTTGATAATACATCAATTAGTGACATAATACTGGATTTGACATAATCACTAAGGCAAACTCAAGGAATATTTAGTGGTATTCTAATTTAGGTGCTCCCAAAAGAAGTACACAGCATGGTATCAAAGTTTTGACAATAATGGAAGAGTGAAGTAAAATATAACATTAGTCAAATATAAGAGCAATTTACAATTCATGATTATTTACATAGATGGTTTCTTGTTAAAAGGAAACGAATAAAACACACACACAAAACAAATATTTAATACATAATTTAACAATACGTGGGTCAACAGATAGCGCCACTAGATACAGAACTTGGTTTATAAGACTGCTTACATACTAGATTGTTGTTTTCATATATATTTTAACAATATGTGCACCGACAGATCATGCCACTAGATCATGAATTTCATTTACAAGCAAGACTGTTCACACAAGCATTAGGTAATTATTTATTTATCTATTTTTTTCCTTTTTTGTTGTTATGGATATATATAGATGTATTGGAGTGCGGTTTTATCCGAAGGACTGATCTTAGTCTATGAAAATTTATAAGGGCATATGGGTTGAAGTTTTCAATATTTTGAATTTTTTTATTGTTTATATGATAGATCTTATCATAGAACCTAAAGAGAATAGGTATTTTATATAATTAGAAAGCGTTAACACGGCAATGTCTTTACTAATCTGTTCGTTTCTTATATAGTACTCAGATTTTGTAATTAATCTGAGTATTTTGTTTTGTTGGCCCTCAATTAGTTTCAAATTTGAATCAGCTGCACTTCCCCTAATTGGAGCAGCATACGTCAATATCGGGCACAGGTAAGCTTTGCATATAATTAGTTGTTTGCCAAAAACAGTTTAGATTTATATGCCATTAAGGGGTAAAGTGCCGTTTTGGCAGTGATAGGTTGGTTTTTAATTCTTGTTATATGGAGTTGCCATGTGAGTTGCTTATCTGGCGTTAGACCAAGGTAGTCTACTTTGGTAAACCATGGAATTTCAGGACCTCCAATTTGTATGTTTCGTCCTTGTGTGAGTTTCCTTGTGAAGAGCACAGCTTGTGATTTTGAGGCATTCATTTTGATTTTAAAAACCTTCATCCAACCCTGTATGGCCGTTAGATGTTGCATCAAATTTTGATGAATTATCTTCTGGTTCGAGTGAGTAGAAAGAACGGCAGTATCGTCCGAAAACAGGCATAGCATTGTTTCATTATTTGGGGAATATCATTGACGTATATGTTAAATAAGAATGGGCCCAGCAGTGATCCTTGAGGGATGCCTGCACAAATGGGTTTATCCTGAGAGTATTCATTAGCCAGCTTGACGACATAGTCTCTATTTGATAGGTAGTTATTAATTAATCTTATTAGATATTGGGGAAATTGAGACTTAATAAATTTGTAAATCAAGCCACAGTGCCATACTCTATCGAAGACATTTTCAATAACTAGAAAGACTCCACCCGTTGATTTTTTGTAGGTGAAAGCTGAGAAAGTTTTTTCTACTGCTCTGAGAACTTAATGAGTTGTTGATAATTTTTCTCTGAAGCCAAATTGTTGTAGAATTATAATTTGATTTAATTTATCAAATGCCAAAAGTTTTGGTAGAATAAATTTCTCAGCAATTTTTGCCATGGTGGCTAGTAGGGATAGGGGTCTGTAGCTTGAGGGTAAATTTTTATTTTGCCCTGTTTGTGAGTTGGCACGATCACTGCCCTCCTCCAAGTTTCGGGGAAGTGACCTACTTTTATAATGCTGTTGATAGTAATAATATGATAGCATATCGCCCTGATGGGGATTTGTTTCATGAATTTATTGGTAATTTTATCATCACCCGGGCTTTTTTTTTTTTTTTTTTTTTTTTTTGAGATTTTGAATTACATTTTCAACGTCCGAAGCAGCAATTTCTTCAATTTCTGCTAGTGAATTACTGTTCTGCAGATAATCAGAGACAATGTTTCTAATTTGCTGATCTATTCCTGGGTTGAAGATGTCATTAGGTCTAAATTGAAACTCTAGCGAACTAGCTATTACTTCAGCTTTTTTGCTGTTTGATATTGCCATTTTGGCGCCATCTATGAGCGGTGGTATGAACTCTCTTTTATTTTTTCTAGCCTTTGTTGCTCTCCAGGAGGACCCATCCTCCACGTTTAAGTTTGTTAAGTGAGAATTCCATTTATTATTATTGTAGGAGGCATTTTTATTTTACGTTTAAGGGAGTTTATTGCATTTTTTATGATGGGAGATTTAACTCTAGTGTATTGTTACCTCAATCAATTTCTTTATTTAATTAAATCTAAAATTCTATCCTGCAGATATTCTATTTGATCAGACTGTTTAGTGAATTTATTATCAAATGATTTTTGAATTTTATTGTAAGTAGATTGTTCACCTTCTCCTCGATTTGACAGGGAATTCTGGCTATTTGGAACGCATAATCTAGAACTGAGTCATTAATTTGATTCCTGAGTCTGTTCCAGTTATGGTAAGTTTTGAAGTTCTCATCCTCCTGCTGGGACTGTTGTTCGAAGTAGATGAGAATGAGATAATAGTCGGAGGGTAATTCCTCCACCTTGACTAGTTTCGCGATGGGGGACGAATACCCCTCGAGAGCATCAAGTCTTTAAAATTTCCATAAGAATGATCATAGTGGGTTGACCTGTCCGGTTTGAAAATGGAAAAGTCTATATTTTCTACAAGGGAGTTCAACACAAATCCAGCATTGTTGTTGTATCTACAACTCCAACTGCGGTGCTTAGCATTTAAATCACCCCCTCCAGGATAATTTTGATACTTATTGTAGCTAAGTTTTCTATATCAACTGAGAGCATATTGTTTGTCTTAAGTGGTATGTATAGAGAAACACGGGATATTTCACTGCAGTTAGAGAAATGAAGTTTTACTACCGTTGCTTCAACAAAATACAGTTTTGAAGTAGGAACATGGCCATGATTTATTTTAGTTTTAATTAAGATATCTGCCCTACCCTAATGTCAGGAGTTGTCATTTCTATTGATCGAATAATTTGGCACACTACTGGCCATTAAAATTGCTACACCAAGAAGGAATGCAAATAACAGAACGATATTCATTGGACACATACATTATATTGGAAAGAACAAGTGATTAGATTTACAGGAAATTAGGATGTATAGATCTTGAGAAATCAGTACCCAGAGCAGCCACCTCTGGCTGAAATAACAGCATTTATCCGCCTAGGCATGGAGTCAAATAGAGATTGTATGGCATGTACGAGGATCTCAGTCCATGCAACTTGAACACCATGTCACAGTTCATTGACAGTAGTGGATGGTGAGTGATGGCGTGCCAATCGCTCGGCAACCATTGACCATACGTTCTCAATTGGTGACAGATCAGGAGAACGTGCTGGCCAGGGTAACAGTCGAACCTGTTCTGTACCAAAAAAGTTCAGAACAGTACGGGCAACATGCGGTCGTGCATTATCCTGTTGAAACAAAGCATTAGGGAGGCCTCGAAGATAGGGCAGAGCCACGGGCTTTAACATATCGGAAATGTAGCGATTGCTGTTCAAAGTGCCGGTAATGCGAACAAGAAGTGATCGAGTCGTGTATCCAATTGCCCCCATACCATCACTCCAGCAGATGGGCCAGTATGGGAATGTCCAATGCAAGCTGGCAATGCGCGTTCTCCACGATGCCCCCAAACACGGATGCGGCCATCATAGTCCTGTATACAGAACCGAGATTCCTCTGTAAAGATGACGTGATGCCATTCCCGCGTCCAGGTTCGTCGCTAATCACACCACTGAAGGCGCTCCTGTCTGTGACGCAGCGTCAATGGTAGCCGAAGCCATGGTCGCCGTGCAGACAATCCATGCTGTTGCAAACGTCGTCGAACTGTTCGAGCAGAAACTTGTTGCCTTGCAAATGACTCCATTTCTCGACTCAGGGTTCGTGACGTGGCTGTGCGATCCTTTGTGACCATGCGGATAAGATGTCTGTCTTCTCTTCTGTTAGTGATGGGGGTTCGCTGAGATCATGCATGACGTTCCGTATGATTGTCCTGAACCCATCGATTCCATATTCTGCTAACAGTCATGGGGTCTCGACCGACGCGAGCAGCAATATTGCGGTACGATAAACCGCAATCCCGGTAGGCTATAATTCTTCCTCGATCAAAGTCAGACACGTGCTGATAGGCATTTCTACTTCTTACACGAAGCATTACAACAACTTTCTTTGCCGAAAACAACGTTGAAACGGAAATTGAGTATGAGAAAACTGCTCTCAAATCTCTGGTTTTATACACATTGTAGATGTCGCTACTGTGACCTGCTTTGTATGAATGCGCTGAAAATCTAATCATTTGCATATCACAGCAAGTTCTACCTGTCATACAAATTTCACGTGTGTGGTGTGCCGCTTTCCAGGTGTAGCAATTTTAATGCCCAGTAGAGTACTTTAAAGTTATGATTATTTATCAAATGGGTTTCCTGTAATATTACTATATCCGGGTTATTATTTGCTACGAAATTTTTAAATTCAGTGCTTTTTCTGATAATGCCGTTCGCATTCCAGATCACCATTTTCAGGTTGTTGAGAAGTTTAATTTGCATTGCTGTTGTCAGTTGTGCTTAAGGTTTTCAGTAATATATTTAACTTGTCTCTAGGATGAACAGTTTTTCCCAGTAAAGGCAAAAGCGCTGGGTATGCCTTAAAGATGGTGTTTACTTCTTTTACTAATTGGATAATCAGCTGAAAGTTTTCAAACTGAGTAGCTTCTACTATGTGGTTTGGAATAGCCTGGGAGGTGCTTTGCTGAAGGAATGGGAGGATTTGGGCCTAAGTGAAGGAGACATTTCTCCTTACCTGGTTGTTTACGTTATTAATCGAAGTGGCAACTTTTTTTAGTTTTATTTAGGGGCTTAGCTGAGCAGCCTGTGTAGGATGCTATATGGTTACTGCCACAGTTGCAGCATTTTGATATTTCAATTTTTTATGTGGACAGTCCCTAGATGTGTGTTTATCACCACACTTTATGGAATTGGGTTTCAGGAAACAAATTGAGGAATTATGTCCATAACCCTGGCAGTTGTAGGACTGTACAGGTCTGTTGTTGACATGTTTCTATTTTTATAATCACATTCATTATTTCCTTAACCTCTAATGTTTTGATCGCAATCTCGTTCATATTTGAAGTTACCAGGAAGCAAGGAATCGGTTCCTTCTTCCTAAGTTTCCTCAATACAGCCACAGCTGCTACCTCGAAGCCTTTCATGGTTAACTCTTCTTTGATGTATTCAGTGGGGGTGGTGCGTGGTAGCTCGTTAATGACAACTTTGAGGGGTTTTTTTCCTTATGATTTTTCATGACCAAACACTCGATTCCGTTGTCTGTCAGGTGTTTCGTTATCAGCCTATGGGCCTCAGATGAGGTTGGAGTTACCTTAAGGTAATGACCAGATAGTTTTGCGGATAAATTTTTATCAAAATTTTGTTTCAACTCATTAAGTAAAACGTAAAATTATTTTCAAGATTGATTAATATTGGGGGAAGGTCTTACTTTTAGGGGTACGGTTCACATCGATCACGTTGCTACTATTATTACTATCTGAATTTGGATCTTGAAGTTTGTTTAATTTAGGAAGAATTTATTTGCAGTGTAATAGTTTGGAGGCTGTAGGCGTTAGTTTTGATGTAAGCGGTTGTTAAGACAACAGTAATTGTTAGTTTTGCCACTAAATGGCTGCACCTGTCAAACTGCTTTCTCAAATTAATTAAATGATGTCTGACAGGATTATAAAGAAAACCAATTAATTCAATTTCTTAAAGTAATAAATGTTAAGTTTATTTTATTTAAAAGTAATTAATTATTGTTAAATTTTGCAATAATTGTAATAATTTATATTTCAGTTTTGAATAATTTTAATTTTATATCTTTTAACTGTGTATCAACGTTAACTGGAAACCGAACTGTACTTGTAAAAAACATGTTGTTTTGAGCGCCAAATTTAGTTGCTTTACTGATGCGATCAATGCTGCACGCTAAATAAAATATCAGTTAGATGCTGAAGTTTGTCGAGTTATTTTGAGCATCACGCAACCTAATATACTGAATACGAATAAACCACATATCTAATACGGTTTTCCTAGGTCTGGTAAAACTTTCACCGTCGCTAATTACATTGCGAGTTACTTTATTTTTAGAAGGGGTTGCAGTAATACAAAGAACAGTGCTGGTACTGGGTATTTGAGAATCCGAAATAAACATACCTTGATTGGGAACCATATCATTAACTACATTTGAGTTAGTAAACATATTATTAACATTTTGGTTAGTAATCAACACAGTATTTACATTGGGATTAAAATACGAACAATTATTAACAATAGGATCAATATTTATATCATTTGTAATATCACATACATAATTAATTTGCGTTGCATTATTTGCATCATCACATTTTTCAGTAAACATATCAGAGCACACTTTTTCAGCATTTGTTACAGCACTCATTCCATTATTATCATTATTACTACTAATATATATATTGTTAGAATTAAATTTACTTTTATTTGCAGTATTAAAAGCATCAGAATCAGAGGAAATACTATGACTATTTTTAGAGATTTTTTGTACATTTTTAACATTATTAATTAAAATAGACCGTTTAGCTTTACTTTTGGATTTCTTAGAGGCCTTTTTAGTAGATTTTACATTTCTTGAATAACTATTATTTTTGTGACTATTAGAAATTGACTGGTTATCAGTCTCTATTTCACTATCTGAGACAATATTAGAATTTTTAGCAAAATTAATACCATGCCTAGTACAATTTGAAATTAAACAATAACGAAATTGGGAGCATCTACCTCTAAATTCCCGGCTTACAATGAATGCTCGTTGGTATAATCAATTTTGGTACATCCAAAGTTGGTTGTAGCTGTAACTTTGATCCTGTTGTTCGATACCTTCCATCACTCATCTTTGTGTAAAGGTGAAAATACCCAGGGGGAACTCACAACTTTTCACATATTAACACAACGCATCACATCTAGACACGTTGGTAACTGGCACACTTGGATCTAATGACATGAGGTAATCCAAATTTGGCATAAGGAATTCACTACACTCGGTATGTGGACATATCACTAGAAACCGTTGGTTGAAACACAGATTGGGATATCATAATTTTATGGCCTTGTAAAGAGCCTTTCGGCCAGGCTACATCCAACGCTGAAGCACTTTCATTACGATCGCTCATTACGGCACAGTAGGGTATTCCATATTAGGCGTAGCAGGAGCACTTGACCGGTTAGCAGCATCACAATCTATAGGCGAGGAATTTCGTAACTCCGCATGGATGTCCCGAAAGGACACACACAGGCACGGAAATATCCATATCCAGGATTGTGGCAGAAATATTCAAGTCGGCAGAGGTACCGGGGTGAGCCGGCGTAAGAAATCGGGGAACATTCGATGGCCGCTCGACAGCACCACCGAGAGCGCGGCCATCGGCAGGGAACTCTTGCTCAGGAACAGGTTTAATCAGACAGTCAAGGAACACGTCTTTTCACCTCGAAGACTATGCAAGATGTCAAAGCGAGAGGAGAGAGAGAGAGAAAAACGCAGAGGCGTAGGCCTAAATTCTACGCTTCAAATGAAAAAAAAAATCCTTGCTTGTTTTTCAAGTCTATGATCTAATTAATCCAAAAGACTGAAAAATAACAAAATTGAACTGAAAGAATTCTGTGAGCTAACAGACTGATAAAGACGATATATTCTCCATAATATGGACTTAGAATCCTGAAGGAATTGCCGAACTGAATGTGTCAAAGAAGTCCACAAAATAGGCCGGCTCCTTGTTCACGCCATATCCTAATACGCTTGTCATCTGGCTCCAGAGCAAATCTTGACCCATCAATAAACATGACATTGCCCCAATCGGACACAATCCAATTGGTATGTTTCCGGCTTCACTTTAATCGTCCCCGTCTTGATTGGACGGATAGACAAAACCGATTCGAGGTACTCGGGCGTACACCCCACTCATTTGTAATCTTCGGCGTACAGTAGCTATAGATATCACCTTACCAATGGACGCTGTAACCATGGATGTCACACGTGTGGAGGTCGATCTGCGATTCCGCTTGGCTAAAATCACAATATAAAGATCTTCCGCGGGGTTTGTAACCCTTGGGCGACCGGCTACGGGCCTTCGGATAACTGTCTGTGTGGTTTGGAATTGTTTCCATAAACGAGAAATTACAGAATTATGAACGCCGAAGAAAAGAGCAACATCTGAGATCGACCGTCCTGCTTCAATACGCCTCACAGCACGCCAGCGCTTAGAATCTTCCTTTCGTCTTCTGGAGTCATAGAAACACGTATGTCTTGAAAACAAATTGTACGAAAGCTTTAAACACCTTCTATCAGCACTTACAAACAACTTCTGTAACCCTTCATAAAGCTGGTATCTCATAAGACTGCAATTTTTTGAGATGAAAGCGTCACTAGCTGTTATCTAATATATTTGCATATTTCCATCTACCTCTGCATCGATTTGCATCTTCAATTCTGATTGGCTTCCGGAAATTAGCATTTACTTCTCCGTGATTTTTATAAGTGAGTGTATTTTAATTAAATCATATTTAATTTTTGTGTTTATTGAAGTTTTAACGCTGATTGTGGGGTTAAAAAATTTAAAAAACTAAATTTTACTGCAGTTTGTCCTTTTCAGGACCTAACGCCATAAAACCCAACCAATTAGTCACTGACTTCCAAATTTAAGTCAAAAATAATTCAATAACATAAATTGTCCCCTTCTCAATTACTGTTTGCAGGCAATTACCTTTAATCTTGAAGCCTTTGCTGATATCAGTTTCAAACCATTAAACTTCTGGTCTACAGTAGGAAACAGAAGACTAAGAAAGACAAGCGTAATTTTTAAGTGTGCATCATACAAAAATTTTTATGGATATAGAGTACAAATTTTATGGAAAAAAAAACCATAGCATTTAATAGACAAGAGTGGAAGAGTTACATTACTGACTAATATCAAATAGACATTTGTATGGGTAAAGTCTGCTATCTGTAATTTTGTAAGGACAATAAGCAAGTGTGGAAGTAAAAACTAAAATATATATATAACGATAAAATATATATATATATAACCATATAACGATGTAAAATGGCTAGACTATTGCAATTGGCTAATGGGTAGATTATGTTTACATTAAAGTTCATAGTTTTTATGAATAACATAAAACTTCCATTTTAGCATAGGCTTGTGACTTTTTTATAAAGAACATTCAATTCACATGCAATGAGTTTAAAACCACAAGTTTACATAGAGAATTTGAAAGTTGTGGTCTAATATTTTTAGTGAATTCCTTAGTGTAGGTATACATTCAAAAAATTTAAAGCAAGGACAAAGAAAATACAATATTAAAATTGCATTTTATTCAGATTAAATTTGACATATAGTTTATTAAATGTGGGTACAACATTTTTCACTCTCTTTTTCTTATTTAAAAAGATTTTTTAATCTACTGGTTTACACATACTCTAAAGATATTTTACGTTAAAAATGTCTTTTCCTAAAAGCATATCCATAGGCTTGAATTTCATACCTTGGACAAATCACTTGCCATTAAAACTACAAGACAGATAAAAATCTGTTGGAAAAAAATAGGAGAAATTAAAGGAGATGAAACATTGTTTTACAATTCATTTCAGTAATGTGAATGTTGTCCACTTAGCAATATTGTTGAGGATAGAAATATTTTATAAGAAAAGGCCATCAGTGTTCATAAAATTGGTTGCTCCACCTCAAATTTTGATATGTTTGCTTTATTTCCTTCAGTTGCCTTGAAAAGTAGTTGTATGGGAAATGGCAGAAAATTGCAATGAATTATTCTATCTATAACATCAAGCAAAGACATAATTGGTATTAAGTGACTTTAACTGCATGACTCTGCTAAACCATCTTAAACACTGGTTAATTGATTTTGACTGAAAAAGGATCAAGATTTTGTAACAAAGAATTTGATGTCAGAGTATTTTTAATTCCAAGAAAAGAATGATCCACATAAGTTTTTAACATGGTTTTTAACATTTTTTTCCTAGTTGTTAAATCTCACAAAAGTATTTCTTCTGACCCAACAGCAACAAAAATAATTTAGTAGAATAGTGGTTTAGTGCAGCAATAATCACATTACTTGTTTTCCAAGATTAAACCTCAAAATTTTTTAATAAAAAACAACCAGAAATTCTAAATGATCAAAAGATTGTGTTTCACATGGAATTCTTAACAATAAAATTCAGTAAATTTTCCATGCATTTTATCTTGACGTTTTACGGTGTAATAATATTGGGACAAAAATATCTGTCCAAATTTATATATCTAAACTGAAAATTATTTTAAAAACAGTTTTCCAAGTAAAATTTTAAACTAATTTTCACCCAAATGGGTTAAACCTAGTTGTTGCTTCACATCATTTGTACTTAGTAACATTAGTTTTATGATATTACACATTATATCTGAACAAATCTAATAACTATTAAATTGTTAAAAGTAAATAATTTCATTTTCAACAAAAATTTTTTAAAAAAATCATATTATTTCGAAAGAAAAGTAAAGACTTAAGCAATATAATTTAAAAAAATACCAATACTCTGAGATGCAATACACACATAAATAAGTAAATATCTTTATTTATACTAATATGTGTCATATATAAAGACACTTCACATATAAACCACAATAGTGGTGAAAAAATTAAGTCATAAAAATACAACATTCACTTACAAAAATGCGATATTAAGAAAACATGAATAGCAGAATAAAGAATTATCACATACACATTCACAAAAACTAACAGACAATAAAGTATGAATTAACCAAAATGAAATGTTTGTCCTATATACAGAATTCATTCTCCTTGTATAATGATTGCAAAATAATATTCTTAAATTTAAATAACATTTTTTGTAGAAACTGTATTTACAAGTATAAAACCACAATTAAACTTTCATACTGTATAGTGGGCAGCCATTTTAACATCTACGGCATAAATTGCTTTTCAGGAGGTCCTTTCAGAAGTTAGTGCGCTTTATTCATGTTTGCAAGGGAGGGGAAACCCAGAAAATTCCCAAGCACCAACCTAAGCAGATGTCATGGAGAATCACAATATCCATCTCCAAAGCTGCCAACTCTACGGATTTTAACGGGAAACTCCTGATTTTTCATCATTTCTCCGGATTTCCCGATAATGTATGAAAATCTACTGATTTTTGGCAAATTTCAGTGAAAAACTTAAAAATAGCTGAAATTTTGCTGGAAAAGTATGTCGAGTTATTTTAGGAGCTTAAATAGACAACCGAAGGCGCATTAATACATTCATAATATAGATTTTCTCTGAGTTTCAAGTTCACCCTGCGAGGGTGGCACTGTAACCACTTGGTCGCCTAGACTCCTATGAGTGTGGCAATCATATAATTAACATTAACCACCATGTGCCTGTTTACAAAAGCACTTCAATTAGGAGGAATAACACTAGTTATTAGTAATTTAATTTCGTAAATATTTCCATCAAACAATGTATTTGTCACTGAATTTAATTAATTTTTGTTTATGTTATGTTTCTTGTTTTTACGTCATTTTATAAGTTTAATACTTATAAATTGCACTAGTATACAAAAAGTTACTCTATAAAATAGATATTGGGACATAAACATTCATTTTTTTAACACACATGTAGCATATTCTTTTATATTTCATAGTTTCTTTATAAGGTTCATGAATATTTCATTAAAAAAATTTAAATAAACACAAAATATTTTTAACATAAATCATTCTCAGAATATATATAATCTAAAGAGCAAAATTGTGTCTTTTTGTGGTACTAGTTTTAAGCATTCTGTTTCAAGCAAAAATGTCACTAGTAATGTCTTCTGATATTTTCCCTCAAAATCAGTAGAATCTACTGATTTTTTCCCTCCAAGGTTGACAGGTATGCATCTCCATTATTCAACAGTTGCCAGGATTGAACATAGAACCTTATGCTCCAAACAGTACTGTCCTACCACTAGACCATTATGAGCTCAGACCCTGTGCTATCAACAACATACTTTTCCTATTTCCTGGGTCTTATCAATGTCATATATATATATATATATATATATATATATATATATATATATATGATACAATTTCTGACAATTGCCAAAATTTGAATAAGATGGAAAATTAGAAAATGTAAAATCATTCTTAGAAATAATGTGCCTTTGATTATTCCTTTTAAATTACGATTTTTCGGTAGGAAAAGGAACAGATTTCTATCATCACATATAGAGTAGATAGTGTGCCAAAACATTCAGTGCTATGATGAATTTTCACAAACATACATCCTAGGATTATTAATCAAGAATAAAAATTGGAAGTTTTCAAGACAAAATTAGATGAAAATTCTTAGTAAAGGACAATTACATATAAAAAATTTTCTACTATATTAATACGATAGAATATTTTTTCATACGTACTTTTACCTACAATATATACTGTTGATTAAAAATTTATGACAGTTACAAAGAGGAGTTGAAACAGAGCAATGGCGATATATTCATTTACAATATAGAAAAGAAAATGTTTTAAAAAGAAAAGCCAAAATTTATTTTGATTAATAATTTTGACATCAATCATACATATTATGAGGGAAAATATTTATAATATGTACACAACAGCAATAATTAAAAGAAAACTTTTCAGCAATGGAAGAAAGAAATGATGTCACTCATTTTTTACAAAATGTTTCCTAAAACAACAACCATAATAAAATTGTAACTTTAGTTACACTGCTTTTATAATTAAATTGGAAAAACCAATTATGATAATTTACTTGCACATTGCATTAATTTAGTACCTAAAGAACTTTTTTTAAAAAAAGATTTAATACAAATTGATATTTTGCATGAAAGGCTATCGAAAATCGATAAAAAATTAATGAAACAATGATACTCAGATGGAAAGAATATTTTAGAAAAAGAAAGCATTAATTTTTTAATTTAATTAAATTTCCAAAAGTAATGCAAAATTAGGAGCTGTTTAAAATATTTTATCAAAAAATTACTAAATTTTGAAAAAATGAAAAGTGTGAGAAAATTAGAAATCCGATAAATACTAGATAAATTTGAATTTCTTAGTTAGGTTAATAATACTTTGAATGAACAAACAAGAACACACACACATATATGACAACTAGATAAATAAAACAATCAAGTCAATAAAAGCAAACGTTTTAATCAGAAAGTAATTCAAAAAACAATAAAATTGCTATTTTCACAAATATATTTAGGGGAATTTTGTATTTTGAAGAATTAATCTAAATTATTTTAAGTGTTTGTATAGCAAATAAATCATGTTCATAAACCTTCACAATTTTTAAATGATAATAAAATAAATGCAAAATAATTAGTATAGACAAAATTAAAATTTTTTATTTTTAAAGCAATGCTAAAAATTTATATATTTAAAAATTGACCTTTCATTTCATTATACAAGTTCATTTCAAATTTATTTCCCCATTAATTTTCTTTTTGAAGTTTAATGTCAAGAAAAAAAAAAGTTCCACTTTAAAAAAAACGTGCATGAAAAACCCATTTTGTTTTTGAAAGAAATATGATGAAAAAAATTTCTCACCATAAATAAAATTAATTCTACTTAAGACTTGCATTTATGTTTTTTAGCAACCGCATTTTAAGTAATTCTCCTATATGATGGCAAACTTCATACCTGTGCAACCACGAAACTTTATTGGTCTTTAAAGAGAGAGTTTAGGTTCTAAACCATTCCACTTCCAAGATCATAATAATGTTAACTGCAAGCTCTGGCTGACGGGATGACACCAGTGACTATACAAAAGTACAAGTGAAAGTTGCAAAGTTTATGCAAAAAATTGAAGAAAAATAACTTTTACAAGGAACTTTAACTTCGTTTTTGATATATAATGGTCTCAACTCTCTTGCTAGGTATTGTAATGGAGAAAAAAGAGTGTGGGGATGGATGTAACTATATAAAAAGAAATCAAAAATTATTTTTTTTCCTTCTAGTAGGAAGCCATTATTCTTTATAAGAAAAAAAGCTTTAGTATAAAATCAATACCCACATTATCTGTTATTTAACTACTTAGGTCAGTTTTGTACTTATTCAACAAGATAAGGAAATAATAATACAAATGACAAAATAAGAGTTTTAGGGAAAACTAATTTTTATTTTAAGAGCAGAGTAAGTTCATTGTCATTTAATCCTAAATTGTTTTCTAAAGTATTTTACATCAATACATTTTTGCTAACAATAGTTTATAAATATAATGGGTAATACGACTCTCCCTTTTCATAATAAAATTCTCACAGAAAATATTCTTTGAAGTAATTAAGTAAAAGTTTAGACCTCTCAAGCAGTTTTTGTATCAATAGATAAAATTATTCAAAATTTTATATTTGGGAGAGAAAGATGATTTAAATGATTGTCTCCAATTTTTTGACGTAACCATTTGAAAATATGTTCAATACAATAAGAACAAAATCGATTTGGATACTAACCAATTTATTGACTTAAAATTCAATAAGCCTTTGCTTCATCAAAATGACAGACATGATTTTAGAGAAATTTAAGTTATTGACAAGTTTCTGAATTCAATTTATTTTTAAGGGGTATGTATTAAATTGACACATTTCATTTAACAAAGTCAATAGCAAAATAAGTTATTGACAAGTTTATGCTGATGTTAAATAGCTTCTGAATTTTTTAAACTTTAGAATAGTGTATACCTGTATATAATTAAAAACACACTTAAGAAATTTAAAAAAAAATCGCGACTATATTGCATAAATTGGTTGTAGGAAATTTCCTTTTTTTAAGCATTACAAATAGATCAATTATTCAGCGTGGCTTATATATCTGGAATTACAACATATTAAGAACTTAAAATTAAAGATAAAATATGCTAATTTAGCATTGTGTGAGAATGATGGAATGTATTCTGAAGTAAAATTAAGATAACAGATACATAATACCCTGGATAAAAAAATCTCTCAAATTCATAGATTGGAGGAAAATGGAGGATAGGATAAGAGAGGGGAAATAAGATGGCATCAATTGCAAAAGTAAAATCGTTCACAGAAAAAAGAAACACTTTTCAAATGAAATATTAACATCAAAATTGCGACCACTAAATATTTTGCAACAATTAGTATTTTTTCTTAATTGAAATGAATGAGAATTCACAATTGTTGTTTTATAATTGATAGAAATTATAATGGTAAGTCTATTTTTCCCTAGACGAATTATACAATCTAAATATTTACAAAAAATATTAATTGTTTAATTTATAACATATGAAGTCAAATAGAAATGAAATAACTAAATATAGAACAATTACAACTAAATCTTTTTTCACCCAAAATTCTATGAATTAAATCAAATTCACAAGAATTTGGATATAATATGCACAAATCTATTTTATTATAATATATTATGCAAAGAAAACATATCATGTTGAAACCAAATTCTTCTCTACGAGAACATCTATAAAAAAAATCCTAAAATATTATTTTAAAATTTTGGATAATTTATTTATATTGGATATTTTTAATGAATATAATCATTAGGCCATTTTTATAAAGGATGCGCAAATGATTTGAGTTAAAATTAAACGTTTTTTCAATTATAGCTTAAATTTATTTTTGTTTAAAATTATACCCTTTCACAAGCAGCTTAAAAGATATTGAATACATACATAGATAATTATGAAATGAAAACTAGTACTTGTGTTTTATTTTGTTGAACATTTTCATTAAACAAATATTTTAAAAAATTTGCCAAATGTTGCCCTTTTTAATCATTTTTTTTAATTTGTGGGGAAAAACAGAACAGTTAACTTTTATCTTCGTTGTAACACAAACAAAAACTTTATTCATAATTTCCAATTTTTACAACATGTGAAGTTACAGAACATAAAATATATGAGGGTCAATAATCTGCAAAAATTAAATGGGTAATTACTTAAAAATTAATTGAAAATACTTTAAACACTGCATATTAATTAGTTATGGAATATTCTAATAAAATATTATAAAAATTAATTCATTAATTAGATGTTCGTAAAAACGAACATCAACTGGATTTCTTGTATATTCCCCATTACCTACAGAAAGGCATAAACTAGACTAGTGAAACATAAACAAAGTATATCATTTTGAATAGCAGAAAGTAAACATACTCGAAATAAAGAAAATACAATTTAAATTTCTATAACAAAACAATGTTTCAACATAAATATTTAGAAACACTATATTTTCAGGAAAAGGCTAAGTAAAAATAAATAAATGGAGTGTAAAACTAATGTCAATGAATATAGGATGTAAATGAAATGTTTACTGTCATATCACAAATAAACAAGACACATGAAATACATTTTTCTAAAATGATATTCATAAGTTAACAGTTAATGAAAATATTGTACACATTTTAACAGTCAGATACAAGTTTTTTGGCATGCATTCATTAAATAATCCAAATGTTTTAACATCATTGAATAGACTAAGATGACATTATATTTCAAGCTTTTAACACAGTGAGAAACAGAAATGAAATATATATAATGAGTTCTACAATAATAAATACACAGGCTTTCTAAAAATTTCTATTTAAGAAACTTTATGAAACATATATTAGATGTCATTGTATAATGAATTATGCTTTTCTACTTTATAAAAATGGCTCAGTTATTTTAAAGTGACATTTACTAATTTCGTATTAGAAAAAATCAAAATATTAACATTGTATGCACAGGGAAAAATATTTTATCATTAATTTTTACCAAAATAACATTACATAAGCATTTATAAATAAGGTTTGGTTTTCTATGCTGTTAACTTTTGCTTGAAGGAGTTATTTTGAATGGTAAAAAATTTATAGTTAAATTTTTGCCACTAAGTCCTAACTTTAACTCAGAAATTGGTGATGTTAAAGCCAAAGCTTTGACTACCACTTAGACAGTTAGGCAACTGCTACAATCAGAAAAATGAATAAACAAGTACAAATTAAATGAATAATAAACTGAAAATCAATTAAACATGTTAAATCAATTAGCAATTTTTTTCTGAATGATATTTCACTAACAGAATACAATGCAGCTTTCATTGTATTTCTTATGTTATATCCCCAAAATAATTGAATTGAAACATTATTTTCCTTCACAAATAACAATTAACTCTAAATATATGATCTTAGTGCATTCTTCCCTTTGCTTTCATATGAAATCACTTTATTATATACTCATGAATTAATGAAGTACATCAAGTTTTCATTTCAATAAATGTTCTACAAAGACAGAAAAAAAAAGTTTTTTTCATTGACAATCACCACTTTAAACAGTATTATATACTTCAATCTATTTCTTCAATATTGCTAAAGGAATGCTTATACATAGCAAAGTAAATAGAGCTACCTTTATACCTCCAATTACTAACTATGGGAAGGAATGTTTGAGCAGGATTATAAAATACATGTTAATTAAAACATAAATAAAAAGCTACAGTTTTTTTATGAAGAGATTTTTTTAAATATAATTCATACAGTCAGAGATAGAAATTCAAATTATTTTTAAGTGCAACAATTGATAAAACAAATGAAACTTGAGCATTTAAAGAAAATTATAATAAACAAATTTAGTCATTTCGATATTTTTTATAAAACATGTTTTAACTATGTTGATCTATGTCAACCTTAATTTTTATGCATATTAAAAATTCTGGGTAACATGTTTAAATGAACAAATTTTTATGTTTATTTATTACTTTGTATAAATCAGTGTATATCAAAATAAGCTCCTACAAAGCTTAATTACATAAAAAATATATTATTTAAAATACAAATTTGAGTTTCAAAAATGGAGGAAGAAGGGACACATTGCTAAATATTTCGCAATTTTAATAATAACAATAATCGAAATATGAGCAAATATTCACAAAAAATATTCAATCTAAGAGAAGTACAAGTAGATTATATGCTATGAGCTGAATTTACATAAAATGTAATGTCTTCAATAATGAACATTGAATGAAAATAAAAATGTATTAGCTACATTTTGAAAAATAAGTTATTTAATTGTACTCGTACATTTTTACAATAGGAACAGAAACAATCAAGTCTTAGTGAAAAGGCATATAAATAATAGAATACAAAAATAACTAAAAGAGTTAACATAATAAAATATACACTGGACAAATATACTGCAATGTTTCACAAACAATTGGCAGAATCTTTTTCAGCAATGTTATTTTAGAATAAAATAAAAATGTCAAATATAAAATATCACCACATTGGTTTAATAGGCATTCGTACTAGACATAAAATTGTACTGCACATTAATTTCTTCAAAACTCATCATCACATTTAGTTGAAAAATATGTAATTGAGAAATGATACCACCTGAAAAATAAATATTACTTGTGCAAGCATCAGTTTAAAAATTAACAAGCATTTCTCATATGCTTATCATATCTAAAAATAATTTAAAGAATATCAGACAAAAGATGTTTGCTAAACAACAGGAAAAAATTTCACATTTATAATATATACAAGAAAATAACTCACAAATTTTGAGCCTTTTTGCACATATATAGCAAAGTTTTAACTTCTATGTAATTTAACAAAAAAGTTTTATGTTAAAATAATATTTATTAAATGGGTCAGGGAGCATCAGACTCTAAAGTATATAAATTAGCAAAAACAATAATCATGCATTAAGTTTTAAAAAAGATAAAGATATATAAAAATAAGTAACATAAAATTTTATCAAATTACAAAATACAAAAAAGCAGAAAATTACCTATCAATATTTAAATATTCTTATACACAAATATAAATACATAAAATGTTCATATATTTGTGTTTATTAATTATATAATTATACAAAGCAGAATAGTTCATTCTTGAAACATTACAAAGCAAACTGGAATACAATATATAATTTGAATAGAAAAACCATGAAATTTTGTAAGAGTACACAATAACTGTTTCTTCACTCATAAAAATATTCTCTAATTTCACAGTAAAATGTAAAATAAAAATTCCAAGATATTTTAATCAAAATTCAGAATTCCAGCATTCATGATATAAAAGCTCTTCTATTCTTATGTTAATATGCAAAAATTGATCACAATACTTGAAATTAATTCATGAAAAGTAATGGATAATGATTCTATAAACAAATAGTTTAACTATAAAAATTAAAAAGTTCTTCCTTGTTGAATATAAACTATTTTATTTCTTTTTTCAGCAAATTTTAATGAGAGTATTTTAATAGTTATTATAATAATTTTCAATACATTTTAAGCAGCAAAATTTTGTTATGCATAGTGAAATAATAAAGATGACTAAGAATTAAGTTTCAATTACAAATTTAACATAATTTAGTAAAAATTCTCTTACCAATATACTAATATTTCCCTGTTTTCATAAGCTCCATAAGGCAACCTATAGCCCCAAAGTAACCCTAAAAATATTATAAAACAATAAATTAAAGTAAGCTTTATAGAACTTAAAATATTGATGTCAAAATTTTATTTAATTTTAAAATTAATGAATGTATAAAACAAATTTTTCATTAACAATATTGTAAAAATTCTTTTAAATATGTTATAATGGTCTGTAAAAACATTATTATATATATATATATATATATATATATATATATATATATATATATATATATATATATATATATATATATATATATATATATATATATATATATATATATCAAAAATTACATAACAATTTTTAAAGGTGTAAATTATGTGATGTAAATACAATAAATTCTCAGAAATTTTGAGGCAAATGGTGAAGCTTTTTCATTCTTGTTCTATAACAACCTAACAATAGTAAATGTGCAAGAAATAATATATACCTTTAAGATTACAAGGAAATAGAAGAATGAATCATAGAATGCATGAAAGGAAGACACAAATAACTTTAAGAATCTTTTGTATGTGGCACATAATTTTAAACATTCATTGAACTTGAACCATTCATTTGCATAAACAGATATATTTTTAATAAAGCATGCATGTTAGGATTTAGAATAAAAATACAGATATTTTCAGATTCATTGCGAACATCATTCCCTACTTGAAATTTGTCATTCATATCAACATACAAAATTTATTTACCAAATACTTTTTAAAAAACTTGATTAAAATGTAAATTTTAGGATTCCACTTTAACACTTCAAAATATATGTGCTATTATATTTTTAATTAATTAAATTTGCTGTATTTTTTAAATATCAACAGATCCAACCCATTGAACCACAAGATTCTAGATAATATTTAATCAAGTTATACTTCGAAGTACACATGGCATATGAATGCTAAAGTTGATTCACAATGTAAACTTTGAATATAAGAGTGAATTAAGTTGTCCTCATGCTCTATGAAAATGGCAACTTGTTTCCTCTTGCCATTGCACTCTTTTTGCAAGCTGAGTTTATCCAAATCCTATTTTAAAGTTATTCAGAATATTTTCGTCTTAAACTTTAGCCATTATATTATAGATAAAAAGTCATTACAACTTTTCTATGAGGGATAATAATTCTAATTTGATGTTCAAAATAAAGAAAATTTTCAGATTTGGTTGATTAACTCCAGAGCTACTGGATCGCTTTTAATGAAATTTAATATGTGTGTTATACACTGATACATTACAACACAAATAACCACATAGCAGTTATAAAACACATGCATGATCATGAATAATACTCGTTGTTATCAAAAGGCATGCAACTACAACTGCAGAATAGAACAACAAGAAGTGTTAATAAGGGCATGGTCCCTCTTACAGATAAACTGGCCTTGCAGCATTATTTCATAACTGAAATAGGGCAGTTTTTGATTTCCTGTGGCAACTGGTCCTACTCATTCAGCAAAGCTGTTTCCAAGATCTGAATGGTTTTCAGAAAGGGCTGTTTGGTCAATCTATCCAGAGAATATCCTCACTTTCTAGAAATTTGTTGACCAGAAGAGCTGTATTACCTGTGTGGTAACTGGGTGTAAAAGAATAGACCCAATGTAGCTCAAGCATGTCATTAGAGGCAACTAAATGAGTAAGGGTATAACTGGGCATCCTGACCTTTGGGAGTATATCTGGTCCTCCAAGTTGGGGGTTCGGCGTAGGATTGATGCCTCTATCCTATATAAGAATCCTTTTTTAAGAAATACAAAAGAGATATACCTGGCTCCTAAAGGAGATCGACTTGGAACTGGAGTTAGGACTCTGAGTATAGGCATATGGAATGTTTGCACTTTGTGCTATGGTAAAGGATAACAATTTTTAATTGAAGAATTTGATAAGTATAATATTGACTTACTTGCCATATAGAAAGGAGATGGATAGGTGAAGGAACCATAGAGTGTACTACAATTGTGAAAAAGGAAACATATTTCTCTTCATCAGGAGGGTGAAACCTTTAGTGATTAAATTTATCAAGACCATTTTGATTACATAAAATTGGATTAAGAGGAACAATTTTAAACCATAGTATCATCAATGCTCATGCACCATTAAAAGAAAAAGATAAGGAAGGAAAAGAGCAATTTTACGAAGATCTCTGAGACATGATGTTAAGATCATTTTAAGTGACATGAATGGTAAAATAGGAAATGAGGATAAATTCAAACCAACAACTGTAAAATATAGTTTATGTGAGAGCTCAATGAAAATGGACAGCACTTGAGTTACTTTGCTACTCAGAATGGTATGACCTTATCTAGCATCTTATTTGAATACATAAAGGTACACAGAAAGATTGGCCTTTCACATGAAAAAGTGATGCAAAATCAAATAGATCATGTACTTCTTGATTTCCAACATATATCAGACATAGAAGGTGTGCGAACCTTTCCTAGTGCAAACTGTGATTGCAATCATTTCTTGTAATTGCCAAAATAAAAGCTAAAACTTCATGTGATCTTAATCTACGAGTAGAGAGACTTATATGAGTTGAATTCGACACACTGAAAGCTGAGGCCATCACAGCAGCCTCCAGTTAAGCTTAGGTGAAGAACTTTTCTCAACAAGCCTAGCTGAAATGGAGTGTGAAAAATAAATGGATCACTTAAGGAATGTCATCAGAAATACAGCCATTGAAATACTGGGCACTGCAGAAAGAATTACTTTAAATTACTGGTTCAACCAGGAGTGCATGCTTCTCAGGAAAAATTGATAGCATATAAAAGCATGTTGCAAAAATAGGAATTCAAGAAGATTAGTTGAAGACTACTAGAAAGCAAGGAGAGAGGAGAAAAGGGCACAGAGGGCAAAAATAGAGACTTTTCTATGAAAATTGTTTCAAAGATGTTAAATAACTACATGGATCTAATAAAAGAAGAGCTTTCTTTTGCGAAACAAAGCTAGAAAGAGTTCAAACTTAAAATTATTGCTTGCAGAGACAAAAACAAAGTAATTTTGAATGACAGGAGAGAAGTTCTTAACTGATGGAATGAGCTTACCAAAAATTTTCTGAATGGGAACTCACAGGGTAATGTTTTGACTATCTTCAGTCTTGGTGCTCACAAGTTTTCCTACAGCCATCCTTAATTGAAATTAGAGAGGAAGTTGAGAGACTACAGAATAATAAATGTCCAAGTACAGATTTCATTCCCTCAAATCTTATTAAAAGAGCAGAATCTAAAAATGCTGAAGAAATATATCACCTTATTGGTTTGGTGTGGATTCATGAAATTCTACCTGATGACTAGAAATTGAGCATAACCTGTCTTATACATAAAAAGGTAATGCTTTAGAATGCTCAAACTACAAAGGCATCAATGTGTTCTGTACTTTCTATAAGTTATTATCTATTACATTATTTAACAGAGCAACTGTATATACCAAAAATATTATAAGCAACTGCAGTACAGTTTTAAAAGAGGTAGATCAACAATAGAACAGATTTTTAACTTAAGGCAAGATATGCGAAAGAACAGAGAATTTGATATTAAAGTCCCTTGACTTTTGAACAGCATAATGACTCAGTGAACAAAGAGTCAAGATACAAAACAATTTGTTGGAATCTATCATTTTTTTCAGGTGGTCTCAGATAAGGATGGTCGTTTTCTTTTTAATCTTGCTCTCCAAAAGATGGTCAAAGAATCTGTAATAACATAAGGGGATTAATTTTTCACGAATTTGCAGACATTTTTGCATTTGCACATGCATTGCCATAATTGCCCGGGTGGTAAAGGCTCTTAAACAAGCTTTCTTGTTCTAGGAAAGTGAGACAAAGAAAAATGCATCTAACAATCAACCAAACTAAGACCAAGTACATGACAACTACCAGTTTTGATGACACATATTTTGAAATAGGAGACTATAAATTTCAAGTAGTTAATGGTTTCACCTATTTAGGCTTGGAATTGAATACTATTAATGATGTAGTGCCAGAGATATGTGACATAGTTACTAACAGTAACAAATGATTTTATGGAATACGCAGATATTAAAACTGTAATCTGATTTGCAGGAAAACAAAATTACTGCTCAATTGAACTTTAATAAGGTCCACAGTCATATATGTTTCAGAAATTTGGGCAATGATTGGAAGTGATAAAATATTTTAGTAGTTTTTTAAAAAAGAATACAGTGAAGTATTTTGGGAGGTGTAAAATATTATAACACATGGAGAAGAAGAACAAATTTGGAACTATATACAAAAAATAAGACATAGTAAAATTTATTTCAATTCAAAGGCTAAAATGGGCAGGACAATTGATAACACTCGGATCTTTTTATCAGCAAAATCATCTCTTTCAGCGAAATTAGTAAGTTTATAACACCTTTTTTCATTTTAGTGACAGGTTTTAAGCCTCTGTTGAAGAATTTCTCAAAGGACTCTAGAAGGATGAAGGATAGTCGAATTACCAAAAAGATCTTTGATGCTAGAACAACTGTACTCTGTACGAGGAAGACTGAGTATCTGGTGGATCAAATGACTCAAAATAGATTTGAAGATTCTTAAAATATAAAACTGGAGGAGTCCATCAAAGTGGAAGATCGTCTTGAAATGAACTCTGTAGAAGATCGTGGTCTACTGAGGCAGAGCAGCTCTATGTGGCTTGACATTATTGCTCTAAAATGAACTCAATTGTTAATTGCACGTCTGAAAAGGTGAACATAGGGTTCCAGAACATAGAGGTTGTGCAGCCATTTAACATGCCTGATCATACTATTAAACCTCAGCCACCATAAAGGTCAATTTTGCAGACATTGGAAAGCAGGTTCTCTCCATATGATTAAGGCAGGAATATGTGGTTAGCTGAACTTGGACTCATCAGTGAAGAAAATGGCTGCTTATTTATCCATCTTTATGCTCTCTGCACCATGCTAAACAGGCCCTTCTATACATAGAAGTCAGCGGGATGCAAATCACAGATGTTTGCACAAACAAACGCTCTTTCAGGAATTGTTTTGGAAACAGCAACCTTTGAAACTCAGGTTTCTATGGCCGTAAACAAGTCGCAAAAGAGCTGAGAAGTTGTAACATCTTTTTTACAACTTGCTAAAATAGACAAATAGCGATCATCTTTGGCTTCCATGGCTCTTGGATAATCTCAAACAGGCTTTCTTTCAATAAATCCAGTCTCTTAGAACTGCTCCCATAAGTTGCACACAACAATTGGCTTTAAATTGAACTCTCTACAAATCTGGACTTGAGACTGGCCTACTTTATGTCTCCCCACAATTAGTCATCTCATTCCATCATTTAAGCATTGAAAATTACTCATTGTTACTTTTATAATTTGAATTAAATTGATTGCTACACAAAAACACCAAGAAATTCGATAAGATGTGCTAATGAACAAAAAGTGTGTTTTGTAAATCGCGCTTAATAAAGCCGGTTCCTCTAATGGCTATGCTCAAACATGTGATTTGCCTCTTTGTCTCAAAATACTGATTTTACATTTTGTTTAGTTGCTTTAAAAAATTCAACAAAATATGTAAATTTTCTTAATTTTGAACACCAGTCTAGTAATTAAAAAATACAGTGGATGGATTTCAGTTTGACTCTGGTTTTTAATTGATCTGATCAATTTGAATTAATAGAAATTATACATTTGAAATTTCTTATATATTATTTGATTATACACTCAATAAAAAAGTTTCTGATATTGTCAAACAGCTGAAAATTTTTTATGGTTCTAAATTGCATCGAGCACGCATTATTTTCCTGCGATTAATATTAAGAAATAATTACATTGTCAACATTTTTAGATGTTTTATTGACTCATGTAAAGCTGAAGTATTTATAGCATACAACTTTTAAGAAATTTCATCGTTTAGCAAAATTTTGTCAATACTGGAAGCAAATTCCTAATCTCCAGATTTCAATGATCTTTAATTTCAGTAAAGCTTATGTTTCCCTGATTTTTTGATAACAGGCATCTTAGAGAAATAAAATCTTAATAAATATGTTTTTTAATACAGTGAAATTTCACTACAAAAATGTTTCCAATAGTAGAAATAATAAAATGAAGATAACTTCGATAATCTTTATCCCAAGTCATTACATACATGTAGAAGATGTGCCGCAGATTTCAAAATATTATTTTGAAACGCTTTGATTTAGCACAGACAAATAGGAAAAATTATCTTAAAATATTGGTAAAAAAAAATAATCACTATTATCTCTCAGTTAATTCTATGGATGCATATCTAATTGTTTTAAATTAGCTTTCATTTCTTTAAGAGCATAATATTTCGTGAGATACTTTAATCATTTATATTGTTACAATAAAAATATTTGCAATATTGCTCTGTGAAAAATACCTACAGTTAAAGTGCATCCTTTTTTTATGTAGTAATGTGAATTTTGTTATATAATAATTACTTTTGTAAAATTTTTTAATTATTATTTTCAGTACTTTGAAGAGAATATTGTTTTCTAGCACACACTTATGAGTGTGTGCTAGAAAACAAGCGCTAGTAAAATGCAGATTTATTTTGATAACTTATTGATAATTTCTGTCAATCACCCTGTTGCTTTTCAAATAGTGCAATGTAGAAATATCATTGACATTTCAATCATCAATGCTGCAGACAACTGTACTGTAAATAACCAAATGGAAAATCAGTATAATGAAAGAATTTTAGCAAAGCCTTAAAAATTAAGTTCAATCTAGTATCATTTTTATGTCACAGATAATATGGGAGAAGAGTCCATTGCGCATTTCCAACTTTTAATATCTATTAGTTCTGTTGGAGTTAGCATCATTTAAAAATACAACTGGAAACTATGGATAATATGAAGTAATAATAATTTATTACAATTTAAATTTTTAATCATTATCAAATTTTTAACATAATCAATTTTGAATATAATAATAACTGAGTTACAAAATAAATTTTAGCTAAATGCTTAATATCAAGAAAGAAAATATCATCTATGATTAAGAAATAATGGGGGTATCTAACAGAGAATAAGAGTAACTACTTGTAATTACAAAGTGGACTAATGCTATTCAATTTACTTTTGGCATGTGAACAATTAATCACATTTTTCCTAGTTTCTAGAAAACTTTGTACATTTTGACAAGATTTAAATATTTTGGCTCATCATGGACTATAGGTAAGGCATTGCTCTTAAGAGTATAAAAGAATATGCAGATTATCCCCTGAGGAATATATGTCCCTTCTCTCTCAAATATTTTCAATATGTTTCAATTGTTTTTTAGGGATTTTTCCCCCTAATGGCTAACTGCCTTTTAAAATTTAATCAGATTCAGTGGTCAAGGGGCAAAGGTCATGGCAATTTTTTACAGTGAGTATGCCATCTTTGCCCTGAAAGAGAAAGAATAACAAAACAATGAGAGAGAGAGAGGAGCATCCATGCCAGAACCAGGATTTGATCCCAAGACCTACTGCTAGGAAGTTAGGTATGGTAAATACACTGCCATTGGTAATTTCTCCATTTTTTAATCTGACATTTATAGCTCTTTCAATTTGACCCATTTTATTCACTGAAGCAATTTTTCTATAGAGTTGCATAACATTGGAAAAGTTTGCTCACTAATTCCAATAAATGACAGAAATATTTGCAGCAATTTTTAACAGTAAAACAGAAAAAACTAACCATTATAATAGTAAAATGTTGAAAATAAATCTCAAAAAGAATGAGAATAATTTCTCAAGATAACATTTGTTTAAATTTCTATTCTCAATGGGGTAATTCACATATAACAATATCAATCTATTAAAATAGTGAGGCTTAGGTAATATTCTTATGTAAATTTTATACACTCAATTGTTAGAGAGAGAGAGAAAGATAGAGCAGAAAGATTTACCCCTCTATAAAATCAATTAAATTATATTTAGTTAAAACTTATTGTGCATATTTATATCATTATTCAAATTTTACTAACTCCATTAAATTAAAGTATCTGTATTTAAAAACTAAAATTTGATTACTTACTAATTTTTAAGATTTTAGTAATTTAGCTTGTGTCAAAAAAAATTTTTTTTTGTTAAGGCATAACTATAACACCAAAAATAAAAATATAATGTACAACAAATATTGACCTATTTACATAAAATATATTATATACATTATATTTTAAACAACTGCAATATTTTTAACTTATTGTTATAAAGGGGATATTAAATTGCTATATTTTTTACATGAAATTTCAAATGGAGAAAAAGTAGGAATCTCAAGAGGAAATTGACTGAGTTTGTTTTAACTGGCTAAAATATAAGTTATAAGAAACTAACTTAAAATATTGTATTTATATTAAACATATAATGATCCACACACATTATATTACATTCAATGGATTTAAGGTTTTATATGCAGTACATTGAATACATGCACCGAAACCTGACTCTATAGGGGGCCAACTTTCTCTTTAAGTAAACAAGGGTGTGACAATCCCATGGTGGTACCCCAGTGATCTGTCCTTTTTTTCCCTCTTTTACTTTCTTTACCTCTAAACATTCTCTATGGCTGTTTCATAAGAGGTTGAGGCATCCTTATGAGTAGTTATCAATATTCTGTTGCTTTTAATCTCTCTCAGGGACTAAATTACCCAGGTGTTAGCCATATGTGGAGACCTGTGTCACTAGAAAGGAGGATATAGGTTGTCGAGGTCCTCAGAGACTAACACATTATTTTGGCCTCTGTTTCAGGTAAATGGGAAGTGTGTTGTGATCCTAAGCACACCAATGGACTTAATAGATCAAGTAATCAGTACATCTACTGGCTGTCTTGCTAAGTGTGGAGATCACTTTAGGGATATATTGAGAGAGAATCAGACCCAATCATCATTGTTGTCGTAAGCCTAAAATCCCGCCTTGGATTCAGTGGTGAGTGGTGCCTTCAGGTACCCGAATTTCACTTTGGCTGCTTATAGAATCAGGTAAATCTATACTCTTTTGAGTGAGCAAAAAACTGATATTGTTGCATATAAATTTTTTATCCTTGAACTTAAAGGTACTTTTGAAAAGGTTTTTCCCTTTGTAATACAGAAAGCTTTAGCTGGTACTTTTGGAATGTGAAATAGGTCCATAAATTCCAATTGAGATTTATTGGTAGAAAATTCAACTCCCAAACAAGCAGAATGTCCTGATAAATCTGAAGATTTGTTCCACATGGAAACCTTAATTATTCTAAAGGATAATCTCCATTGCTGATTTGTTATGTATGTCAGAAGGTTAAACTCTTCATAACCTAACAAAACAGAAAGTGTGCACCATTAAGTGTACTATTATTAAATGTGACGGTCAAATTCTGAACACCAAATAGCTTATTTGAACAGTTCAGTCTGACCATATATCACAAATCCATTACACTGCTTTATTTGTCAGAGGTTTGGACATTATAAAATCACATGTAGAGGTATTCTTAACATGCCACTTTGCAAATGTTAAATCTCAGAATAGTAAAGGTACTCATCTCTTCTATTTCCATTCTTGTGCAATTTGAAAATTTGCAAAAGTAACAGTCTCAAAAATTAAAAATAATATATATTACACAGAAGCATATCGTACAGTGAAATCTCATGCACCTAAACAAGGCACCAGCTGTGCCACAATAAAAGTCATGACATGCAGGCTCAGACTGAAATGTTATCACTTAAATCTAACACTTTAATTACTCAGACAAAATTAAGCTAATAACTTAATAAGTAGCTAATAACTGATAACTTAATCAATAACTTAATAATAGCAAAATAAGCTAAACACTAATCAGACAAAATTAAGAAGCTGCCGGGTGGAGTCTTTGCGATTTTGAAGCAGAGATCAAGCAGAAGATCCCAATACTTGGCCTGCCACCCCATGATGTATCATTTAACTTAGAAGTAATTGTCACTACATCATATTTAACAGGCCCCAGCTACCTTTAGGAAACACAACGGATCTTCAATTAACTAGGTATTCAATCTCTACCTTGTGATAAGGAGACGCCCTAACCAACCAGGCCACTGCGGCCCCTTGGAATACCTAGTCACAATTTGCAGTGATTTCTGATTTATGGCCAAAGGTAGGTTTAATTGATGAGGCAGTAATAAGTTGTACTGCAGCAAACATAGCTATTACATAGAGTGACTCTTTTTGTCAACAATAATATTGTTTGAGATGCCTCTCAATAGCTCTTACAAGCTGCCTCATATATTTTAGAGAAAAATAAGTGTATATACACTATAAATCACTTCAATATCATCTTGAAATAATTTTGGAGGAAGCACAACTTGAACTCAAAATATCCTGAGGATATAGTTCATAAATTTAAAAACAGTTTTTATCAGGACAAATGCTTAAATAGAGTAAAAACTGAGAAAAAGTTACCTGAGTTTACTCAAGAAGCTACACACATAATGTTAGAAAGGAAGTTTGACCTTTCAAGAAGGGAGTATAACATTTCCCATTGCTCAACCGAAAAGGCTTCTGTTGAGCAATGGAAAATGGGAAATTTACTTTAATTTTAAAGTAAAAAATTAAATTGTCTAAATATAAGACCAACAACGATTTTTAAACATTAACTGTTTCTTTAAAGTTAAAGGAAGTTTGTGAAGATAATGAACCTGTAACTAAAAGAAAAATACTGTCAAAAGTTCACAAAAATTTTGATCAATTTATAATTGTCCAAAGACCTAACAGCAGAAGTTAATATTTCAAGAACTATAGAAGATGTAAACAACTTGGAATTCAGACTTACCATCCACAGTTTCTAAAAACAATTCAGAAGTGGAGAGAACAATCAAACCTACTTAAGAAAACTGCCATCCCTAGATGTTTAATAGAAGACTTTGATGATGTCTGTAGCTTATTTTAAGTTTCTTTTGATGTGAACAAAATAACATATCCTACCAGCATAGATTTAAAGAATGACTGTAAAATCTTAACTTCATTCAATTAGTTCAAAGCACTGTGCAAGGCAGCTCCACTGAAATCTTACAATTTCTTGGTTACAATTAGCATGCACGCTTGTTACTTGATTGTTGCGAAGAGTTATAACAGATTTGAATTTAGAAAATATTCAATTGAAAGACATCGCATTGCATAAAAAGCTGCAAAAACTAGACACCATTTGTATACAAAAGAATGCAAAAATTTTAATTTATGACAACCTGGAAGATTGGTATTATATACTTGGATTGAAAAATCCAGTGGATTTACCCAACAGAATCAGGGTTTGTTCTGCTAGGCAGGTGTTGGAAATAGAATAGTAGCAAGGTTTTCCCAGGTTCTGTTAGCCCTGATCTGATATTTCTTTGTAAATGAAGTGTTGAAGGAAAAGAGAAAAGAAATTGTATAATCTACAGTGAACTCTGCTCTACATATATCTTTAAAATATGGACAATTCCTTAATCTATAAATTTTTGACCTATAATTAAACTAAGGATTGTGGCCTCATTATTTTGGTTTAATAATTATTGGATTCTGGGAAATACTAGAAAGTATGGTAGGCTATTCTGAAAAATATTTGTATAGCTGAATATGGAGTTATAAAAATGATAAAAACAAAAGCTTCATTAATAAACAAGATGAAAAGTCAAAACCTTGAGAGCATATAAGATAAAAATGATAACAACTGTTTCAAAACAAAACTTTTATATCAACCAGATAGTGAAGATTTTAAAATGCCTGTAATTTTAACTTCCATACAATGAAGTTGTAAAGCATATGATGTACTATCACATCTATGCTGACTCTCAAATTCTGCTAAACATTTTAAGAGTAACTCAGGATTCTGCATAGCAGAAAAGTAGAGAGATCCATCTTAATCAAATGTATTGTCTATAAAAAATATTAAAAACCTTGATAAACAGAACAGCAGGTATTTTTAAATTTCTAATCGTGTCAGAAAAATAAATTTAAACAAACTGCTACATTCAACATAGTGAAGTAGCTTATTGGTTACTAAATTACTCAAGGTAATTTTGCATGCCTGACATACCAAACCTGAACAGAACAACCTTAGAATAAAAAATTTTTAATTAATCTTTATAATTAAGAAATTCAGAGAATTCATAAAGCAATCCATAACATTCAACTTTTTGTATACAATGGAAATATTAAGATGTCTTTTTAAAATTATCATGTTTGTTCTCCAACATGTTTACAAAAATAATAATTTAATTTATATTTTTCCATTAATTATAAATAATCAAAAATATATTTATAAGTATTTTGTTTAATTACAAACACACTTGAGTTGTCAAATATAATTTAAACTTTAGAACCTTAAGTTTAATTTAAAAATTGAAATAAAACTAATATGCATAAATAAGACATGATAAAGTATATTAAACATTATGGTTGCTAAAATTAAATTGCTGAAACCCATAATTACATTAATGATGAAACACACTCCGAACACTTTTAATCTTTAAATAATGAAATTGCTGTTAAAATGAATTAGCCATGTCTTAATTGATACAAGAATATAAGAAAATGTCTTCTCATATTCCTCCCACAATTTTTATGTATGTTTTCTAGTATTGTAAGGCACATTCTATATAATATTCCTTAAAGGAAATGTAAAATCTCATAAACACACTTTTCTGATGTGCACCTTGTTTCAACTGATTAAGAAGTTTTAAAGATGCAATATTATTTAACATATAGTTTTACTTTGTTCAAAAGAAACTATATATAATTAATCACAATTATTTTATTTTGTTCATAAGATGGGGAAAATCATTAATGATAAAGCAAACAGATATAAAAATATAATAAAGTTGAAAAAGTATAATACTTCTCAGATACTATAAGCTAATCAATTTTGTTCACCACAAAAACAAGTATTTTAGAATTGAAACTTAATATAAATTATGTAGTTTTTCAACCAGTGCAACTCCATTATAAATATTCATTTTGATATGGTAACATAAATTACTATAGCGAGGTATATTTCAGAGAAACAGAAATGTAAATTTTAGAACTGAAAAGAAATTGATGATAATTAAAATATGAAAAGCAATAACAAATAAAACAATAAAATGAAAAAAAAACATTCTTACTTCATGCTTTAAAAATAAAGCTTTCAATGCTCCATTTGACCAAAAATCCATAGCATATGCTAATAATTTCATGGATAAATTATTAACTCGAAGGAAATTCCCAATGAAAACAACTTTATCAATCCCCTAAAATACAAATTTAATAAAATTTTAATATAAAGGAATTAAAAGAATTAAGAGCATAATCATACAGTTATGTATTAAAAAATTATTCTTGACTAAATAAGCACATAATTATGTATATGCAACATTTTTCAATTATATTTATAAATAGAAATAAATTATTTAAAAAATTAATGCGAATTTTTTTATTTAAGTTAGAATTATTGTTAAGGATCACCTCAGAAAACTTTCAATAAATTTGTAGCTATAAAAGAATTTTTTTTATTTAAATAATCAAGCTAAAGTTTCCAGAGAGAGGGAATGACTATTTCCCCCAATTATTATTTAATAAAAGCAATTCTAAAATTTCCTTCTGTTTACTTTCAAACTCTCTTAAACTTATATAATTTCACATCCATTAGACTTCTCCATTTCTTTAATCATTCAATGGATTTTCACATTTCTTATTTATTTATATCTACACAACATTGCTATTAAGAAGGCTAACAATTCACCTTTAAAGCTTTTGGTTTTAATTTATTATTAATACTGAGTAATAACTATTGCATCTCTGAAGCGAAATGTGTTTGATTTTGCAATTAATGCTAATACAGCAGTTATTTCAGTTTCCTCAGCAATTTCTACTGTAGATTTTTCAAATTCATATATGTCCTCTCACAAACACAATATTTTGATTTTCTGTTCATCAAGAAGTTAATCATTTTTTTCAAAACGTGCTTTTGGCTTTCCTTTTCTTCTTGGCTACTTTTTCTGCTGTTTTGTTTCATCTAAACATATCATACACTTTTGCCGGGCACTAGCAATAAAAGTAAGTAGGTTTTTTCTAATTATAATATTATTCACAACTCTTATGTTTTGAATGTAATCATCAATGATGCACTTAACCATACAATTGATTGATTATTTAGATTTTCTAACATCAAATTTTTGTTCACAAAAAACACACTTTCAACAGATACATGACTACTAGAGAGTAGTAAAAATTAATTAACTAATTTCTATAAGTGACAATAATTTTGTTTAAGTTAAAATAAAAATCATTTATTCTATCTAATATTTAATAAGATCAAATTTCTCATTAATACAATCTTGAAATCTTAGTCAGTGGAAATGATTTAAACTCTTCTACAAAATTACAAAATTCTTTCTTTTTTCTGAACCATGGAAATGCCAATCTTAGTATGGCTTTTCCAGAGATTTGGTTATTGAAAAGGCACTTTCCACCAAGTACATTAAATAACTTCAACTTTTATTTCATTGATAATTAGACAAATCCTTTTCATATGAATTATATGTTTTACTGGTATTATACGCAATTTCCACTAAGCAAGGTATGTATGGAAATATATTTTAACTGAAAAGTCTTACATTTAAATATCAATATTCAGTCAATTTTATACAATGTAAAGAACAGAAACAAATCGAAAATGAATCAATTAAAATCGCCCAACTAATTGCAGCACAATGACAATGTTATTGATGATTACTCTTCACCTCACAGCATAAATCTAAATACTACAGCCAGTCTTGACTGAATTAGATCATGAGGAATTTATTGTGGCTGAACTAGATCTTTATTTTAGTCAACAGTTATGAATACAATCTAATATCAATAGTACCTCCCTTTACCTACCATGGAAAACTTAAGAGATTTGCTCCTCAGTGCTACCGGTTTTCAAACAGACATGCACAGTTATGTGGGGCATTAGAGGAAAAGAAAATGCACACTTTCCATTCTAATTGTTTATTATTACAAAACAAAAAAGAAATAAAAAAGAAAAAACAAAGTTAAAAGCAATGCCATATTCCAATATTTCTGATCTTTAAAGAAAAATAGTAATATATAGCTCACTGTCCTCAATAGCACACATTTTCAACAAAAAATAAAAAGCTTGTATAACACAGACTGTAATGAAAATGGATATGAAAGAATAAAAAGTTCTGAACTGCTCGAAAAGAAACATAAATAATAACTAAAATGTTAGGAAATAGCAACAGCTTCCCCTGTTCCAAGAAATATTAAACTCGCCAAATCGCCCCTTCTTTTTTGAAATATGTAAGTCCATTGTAAAAAAAGGGTAAGGGCATTCTATTGCTTTCCAACCCTCACAAATCCTATTCTGTAACCTCAAAGTGGTGTGAGGGTGTACACAGGTTGCACAGGTGATGTACGTCTGGAACCTAAACTTGGTTTAGGTTCCTGGTAGGCTCACCCATAGCGAAAAGGCTGTGCTAATACACCTGGCTAATACAGAAAGGTAACCCAATCCAAGGTGTTAGGCTCCGTGCTGATGGATGAATAGCATCAGGGTTATGGTGTCGCTAACGGGCCCCTCGAGGAACCATGCAAAACCTTGTAGGTTTGCCTTCCACCTGTACAGGGAGGCTATGCAGGTAGTGACCATATTTTTTCCTCCCAGTTCCTAGGTTACTTATGGCTGACAAAAATAAAAAAATAAAAAATGAAAATGATAAAAAAGGATTGGATACATCTCCTGGTGTTATCCAATCAGATGGCGAAACGGTTCCTAAGGAACAGAATCCCGGCAAAAAGGAGAATACTGGCAATCTGGCTGCTGGAGGAAGTGGAGTTGCCGCAAGGCAGCACACAGGTACCACAGTTGGAGAACCAGAAGTTCTCACAAAATCCCAAAGATGCAATCTAAGGCGTCGTAATAAACCAAACGAGCAGGTGGAGACTGTTCAGAAGGTGGGTGGGACCAAAAGACTTAGGTCTGAGGTTTCAACCCATTCTCCCATTAACACTGCTTCCAAAAAGCCCAGGGACGATCATCAACCTGGAACTTTTGCTCAGGCTGTTAAAAGCCATAAAGCAGCTATTGTGAAGGATGGTTTCCCAACCATCAAACTTAACAAGGATGATGTTGACTCCATAACAGCTGGAGATTCTGACCAGGACAGATGAGGTCCCCATAGGAAATCATCTGCCTAGGGTTTGAGGCTTAAGCTTAGTGTCTGGGGCACTAATTCTCCTATGTGATGACCTTGAAACTGTGGAATGGATTAAAAAATCCTTCCATGGTAACAAGAGTCTGTTTGGTGAGCGGCTCAGTGTTCTGGATCCCAGTGATCTACCTAAACTGGTAAAGGTGACCTTTAAGACAAGGGACACTCATACCAAAGATCCTGCTGTCTTTCTGAAATGGCTATATAGACTCAACCCGGAGATGAAGTCTTTAGAATGGCGTACTCTGCAGAGATCTGTAGATACACGTTCTATTAGATGGATCTTCAAGGTTGATATGGAAGCCTCAGAAGCCATTAAAAAGTCAAATTATGGTGCCTATACTGGTTTGGATTGGGGAACCTTTAAAATTCTCCGGAACCCAAATCAGAAGGATGTACAGAACACTGAAGAGATGGAAGTTGTACAAGAAGGTGCAACTTTCTCTCAAGTAAGTAAATCCTCTCCTACTTCTAGTAAGGAAAGCGATTTACCTAACATTGAAGAAATAGATTTAGATTCTGGTTCTGATATAACCCTGCAACCCAGCTCTCCTCTATCTGAGAATGAGATAGAAAAGGTTTTGCAGGAAACTCAAGTAAGTAAGTCCCCTACTCATGGAGACTTGGGAAGCAGTGCTTCTTCTTAGCTTCTTTGGGTGCCACAATGGTAAGTATAATCAAAGTAGCACAGATCAACCTTCATCATAGTTGATCAGCTTCAGCTATTCTTAGCAAGAAGATGATTAGAGGGGAGGTTGACATTGTTTTAATTCAAGAGCCATGGACTTGCAATGGTTCTGTTTTGGGCCTACATGTTCAGGGTTTTAACATATTTTATGATAAATGTTGTTTGAGGCCAAGAGCATGTATTGCTATTAGCAACAAATTAAATGCCCTCATTCTGGTCAATTACCTAAATGGGGATAATGTTGCTGTAAAAGTATCCTGTTTATTGTAAGGAATCAAAGACAAAATTATCTTTATGTCTTCATATCTTCCTTTCGATGATAAAAACACATTTAATGAGCAAATTGTCAGTCTTTTAGATTATAACAATTTGAGTAAGAAACTCATCATAGGATGTGATGCAAATGCTCACCACACTATGTGTGGAAGTAGTGATTACAACAGACATGGTGAGGATCTTTAAGAATACATTTTGTATTACAATCTATTTATTCTTAATAGAGGTAATGAACCTACCTTTATTACTATAAATAGAAGAGAAGTCATTGACATCACTTTATGTAACAGTAAGTGTGCTGACTTTATTAAAGATTGCAAAGTGTCTGATGAAATAAGCTTATCTGACCACCAATACATTAGCTTTTCTATTTTAGGGGCAAACGGACTAGAAATGGTAGGTAGGAACCCAAAAAATACCAACTGGGTTTCCTACAAAAAAGATCTAGAAGATCTTATTAAGGAAGGCGACATTGGTAAGTTATCTTCGGTAGCAGATTTGGAGTTGGCCGTTTGATCACATGCAACATGCCATTCTCCAAGCATACTATCAAAATTGTGATTTCAGCAATACTTGCTCTCCAAGGTTAGTTCTTTGGTGGTCTAAAGAGTTAAGTAAATTGCGAAGACAATGTAGAAAGCTTTTTAATAGAGCCAAAAAGAATGGTGAGTGGCAGAAATATAAATTGGCACTTACCACATATAATAAAGCTATCAGGAGTTCTAAAAAGAATTCTTGGCGAAATTACTGCACTGACATTAAAACTGTGTCTGCTACTGCAAGACTCGTTAAAATAATGTCTAAAAACAGGAACTGTTGTCTAAACACTCTTAAATTGACTTGTGTCTCGAAGCCGGGCCTGGAACGATTGCTCCAGACGGGAATTCTAACGCATGTGCACTTGAAGAAAGTAGTTGCAATAATTTGGCGGTATAAAATGTGAATATTGTTCAGACTTAATTTTAGCAACCCTATGATTTCAGATCCCCCGTCTAATTTGAAACGAAGTTCGCATTAATCGATTAGCTTATTTATGTTTGCAAATTTTAATATTTTTTCGAAACATTAAGGAAAAGCAGTATAGTTTACTTATATCTTAACACCATATATAAAATAGATAAAAACTTTATTTGTATTTTATATGGTAAAGACATTTATAAAAATACAACAATACTAAATCGATACATTTTTCTAAAGGAAAACAAATGTAGTTGTGAAATCTGCCATTGTTTAACAATGAGATAAACTTCCTAGCCAGAGATATTTATCGCATTCTTTACATCGCCAAGTCATTGAATCATAGCCAAAATCTTCTGGGAGCAGACATTTCGGGCTCGGGCTTGAGACGCTAGTCTTAAATTGCCATATGATAAGTTTTCAGATTCTGGGAGAAAAACACTGAACTGGTTCAGAGTTCACTTTCCAAGTTCCAACGAAATAAATGGTACTCCTAATTTTATACTTTCTACATCAAATTGTGGTAGAAGTAAATGGGATGTTGCCAAAAGAATCATAACTTATAATCAAACAAAATGGGGAATAATGTCCTTTAAACCTTTTAAATCACAGGGAATGGATGGAATTGTACCGTCTCTGCTTATTGAGGGAGTCCAGTGCATTGCTCCATTTCTTCGTAGAATCTTTAGGGCAAGCATAGCCTTTGGGCGTATGTATACCTATTGCCTGGAGGCATACAAAAGTATTTTTATTCCTAAAATAGGAAAAGATAATTACTACGACGCTAAATCTTTTAGACCTATCAGCTTAACATCCTTTCTTCTAAAGGCAATTGAAAAGCTGATAGACAAATATATTAGAGAAGTTTACTTAGTGGAAAAACCACTTTCTGACTCTCAATATGCATATCAACCTGGTAGATCCACTGATAGTGCGATCTACAACCTATACTTCATTTCGGAGAACTTTAAGGCTAAGGAACTTGCTTTAGCTATTTTCTTAGATATAGAAGGTGCTTTAATAAGGTACCTATGGAAACCATTTTACAATCTCTTGCTAGAAAGGGAATTTCTTGGATAAAAAATCTGCTCAATAAAAGATTTGTCAGTGCCTCATTTTTAGAAAAAAATAATGATCCAAGCCAAAACTGGTTGTCCACAGGGATGGGTTCTTTCATCTATCCTTATGATGTTGTGTTGTATATTCCCTTTTAGAGGTGTTAAAGCGTCAGACATAAGCACCATTGGGTATGCAGATGATTTAGTCATAAACGTCAAAGGTAAGTTTGGTGAAACAATCTCCAGCATCATGTCCAGCACCCTCAAACAAGTTGAGACTTGGTGTAAAAAAGAAGGTCTTTCTGTAAATCCTCAAAAAATCACTATGTTAGCCTTCACAAAGAAAAAGAATCTGAATCTGAAAAATATAACTTTCTTTGGTCAAGAATTAACTTGCTCCAAAGAAGTTAAATTCTTAAGAGTAATTTTTGACATGAACTTGGTTGGAACAAGCACTTCAACTTTTGTATTGAAAGAGCAAAAAAAGCTTTCTGGTCATGTAGAAATGCATTTGGAAGAACTTGGGGCTTAAATCCCAAAGTTATTCATTGGATTTACACTATGATTATTTGTCCCATCATTACCTATGGCTCAGTGGTCTGGTGGTCTAAAATCAAAAACGAAACTGCTAAAGCAGAATTAACAAAATTTCAAAGGATGCTTTGTGTAGCTATCTCTGGGTGTATTCGTACAAATCTCACATCTACACTGGAGCTTCTGCTTGGTATGCATCCTCTTTATATGTGTATTGAAGCAGAAGCAATACTTAGCATGAAGAGGCTTAAAAATACAGGTCAGTGGAAGGACTACTCTAGATTTTTATCCTGGGGAAACCTCAATGCTGACGTAACTAGTCATCCTTTTATAAGTATGACTACTGATTACACGATTGTTAAGTATGCTTTTGATAAGCCTTATACAATCAAATTTCCCTTGAGAGAAGACTGGAATAATGTTGCTATCAGTGAAAGCTGTACTAACTGGTATACTGATGGCTCAAAAATGAATTCCAATACTGGGGCTGGTATTTGTTGTCCAGCTGATGGCACAAAGTTATCATTCCCTTTGGGTAAATATACAACTGTATTTCAAGCAGATGTCTTTGCCATTCTTATGTGCAGTAGAATATGTTTGGACAGAAACTATTCTCGTAAAAGAATAATCATCTGCTCTGACAGTCAAGCTGCATTACTAGCTCTACAGAAGTCAACTGTAACTTCTGTTCTTGTCTGGGAATGTTATCTCACTCTGTGTAAATTAGCTAATAATGTGGGTGCCTGGGCACTCTGGTGTTCCTGGCAATGAATTAGCTGATGAGCTAGCAAGGACTGGATCAACAACTGACTTTTTTGGTCCTGAACCAGTGCTAAATATTTCAAAAGAATTGATCAGAAAAAATGTCTTTGATCTCTTCAGAAAACAACAGTTTATGAACTGGCACAATGCCAATGATCAAAGACAAGCAAGGCTATTAAATAGCACGTGTCCAAGCAAAAGGCAAAAAGAATTATTAAAGCTCAATAGAGGCAGTCTAAGGAAAGCAGTGGGACTACTTACAGGACACTGCCACCTTAAAAGACATCTCACCATAATGGCAGTTTCAGATGATCCCACTTGTAGAGGTTGTCATTATATGGAAGAAACTTCAATACACATCTTATGTGAATGTGAAACCTTTTCTGCACATAGATTTGAACACCTTGGTCAGCACTTGATTGAACCTTAGATGTTGCAGGAAATTTCAGTAAAATATCTGCTGAACTTTGCTTCAGCCACTGGTCTCTTCAAATAGGGCTTTCTGAGGGGTATAGTACAATAGACCTATGGTTGCGGTGATAGGTTCTTTTGGAACCACCCTAACTTTGAATCTAAATCTAATTGCTTTCCAAAATTTTGGGTCTAGCTTTACTGATAGAAGCACACTGCAAAAAAGTGTACTTCAAAGAGGTTTATGTATAGCCTGCGGCAGGCAAGGTGTTAAGAGCTGATACTCAATTTCATTTTTGAACACTTCCATTAAAAATTTTAAAGTATTAGAATAAAACAAAAAATATAATATTTTCTAACAAAAAATAAAGGAATCAAATATGTATAAATTCCAGGAGAAATTCATGATTTTGAAAGACTCAAGTCAAAATTCAAAGAGTTTCAAAAGCTCAAAAAATATTTTTGATTTCCAGGAGTTTCTAGGAGCTGTATGAACCCTCTTACGATGACAAAAGACATAAATCAAACTTAAGAACTAAAAATTGGAAAGTTGTGTAGAAAATAAAATCCAATATTTAACGATTGTTATGTAGATTTACAACAGTTCAATCAATCCTCTTAGTCATGTAAGTGGCCTCATTGGTGCAAGGAGGTGTTAATGGGAGGAGTGAGCAAAGTGTATGTCAAGAGTATACACTCCTGATAGCTTCACCCAATGAGGAAAGTCTCTCCATCATTCCCAGCTAACTCTAACAGGCATGGAGTTAAGACAGACTTCTACATTATGGTGCTCTAGTCCTCGGATAATAGATGCTGCATTTTACTCTTATGAACATGTTGACACTATAAAGGTAGAAAACCTAGACTTTCCCTATCTCTCCCTAGTGACAGGCAGACCAACACATGTCTGTCCCGACCAGCCAGTGTACATTTGAAAGATCTCACATATCTGTGAGTAGTAAGGGCTTTCCTCTTTGCCTCAAATACTGGTAAGAACAGGCATCACCTCAGCACATCTTGGACTGGACTGGGAAGATACCTACAATAGTCCACTTCTTGAGTCAGACTTCATTAATGTCAACGATTTCATTGATCTGATCTGAATATGTCAGAGCAGATGAGAGATTAGAAACAATTCATACAATGCTGCAGAAAAAGCTCATTTTTTGCACAATTACTGGGATAATCCTAACTAGACATCAGCCACTTCAGAATTAACTCCCCATGTAGAAATTTGACTGAAGAGGACGATGAAGGGCATAAATCATAGGAAATACTGAGTGATAACTTGGAATTTTCAGATATGCCTCTGAAAATATAATTTCTTTCTGCTTGCAATCCATGGTGGGTGTTATAATCATATAGCTTAATTTGTATAACTGAAGGGATGTCATTGCATTTCTGTGCCACAAATTTGCAGCCACAAATTAATCCACAAAATTAAACGGTTTTGGCCCATAGAACTTACTGGAGTAAACAGTATAACTCTAAGGTTGGAAAGTTTGGAGAAGCCTGATCTAGATTACCAACCAGTAATATTTGGACATTTATCTGTGTATGAAGGTTTTCATTTTACTGTTTTAATTTTTTTTTGATATAGGAAAATCTTTTGTAATTTTATTGGTTTATTAGCAGTGAAGTAGTAAGTAAAAATAAATGTTTTAATTTTAAGCATAATATCAGTAATTAGTAAATTTAAATTTCTTAATGAAAATTTTGAAGTATTTACTGTTTTTATGTAATTAATATTTAATGTTTCTTGATAATATATTTCTTTTTTTTTTGTAATGAGACAAATTATGTTCATGAAAACAAATATATATAATTTGTATCTGTTCATATTCTTTCAGAATTATAAGGTACATCTGTTCATTATCTTTCAGAATAATAAGGTACATGTCTATTATTTCATTTAAACGTTGCCTTAACTGAAATTTGTGAATTTCTACTTATGCGCATTATGTGTAAATTATTGTATATGTGTTGATCACAAATAGTCCCTCGATTCTTTTTCAGACTGGTGATTAATTTGGAAATGTAACATCAATCTTGCAGGGGAGGTGTAATATACGGTAACTATTTGGCAGTCTCTTTTTCAAGAACCAGAGGTTGACATACTTTAGACTAGGTCCGCTGGGAGGTTGCTAAGTTTTGGTAGGAGCAGTAAACTCTGAAAGTTGGTTTTGCATCTTATTCTGTTATTAAATTTGTGTTTGTGGATAAATAAAATGTACTGTACAGCAAATGGTAATACTCAATTTTTCCAGCCATTCTACGCAGCACAGTGACAAACATCCTAGAATGCTCTTCATTAAATTGATATATTTGTGCATGAAGGCTAATTAGATTATAATGCCCAAAACATACAGCCGTAAACTATGGAGCAAATTACCTTGATTCCATATGGCAGTTGAATATGATCACCATCATGATGAACATGTTTAGTTGGAATACAATTTTTGTACGCTACTGAAGAATTACAAACATATGTTAATCAATGGCTATAAGTGTCACAAATAGTAGTTTCCACATTATAGCAGCCATTTCAGACATCAGATATAACCAATAAGAAGACTGGATAAATGCACCCAAAAGTCACCACACATTAGATGGATAACAATATGGTTTCAAATGCCAGGTGGCAAAGAGATATGATTAATGAAGAGCTATTGTTTGACTTTTTTACAGCATCTGAAGGAATGACATTGAGACAAACCTTGGATAAATAACTCACTTCCAGGTAACAGTGATGCATGTTCCAATCATGCATTCTCACAGGAGATCCTGTCTATCCTAATCTTAGAGCTTTAAACATCACTCCAGGATAGATCAAGATTGATATATCTTCTTCAATGACAAATCAAGTTTAAACACATTAAACACCTTGCATTCTCATTGAGCTTTCACCTCATGTGATCTTCGAAGAGATTATCATCTTGAGGGTTTTTTACAGATCAAGAATCAAATTCTAGGAATTTTAAGGATATTTCCAGGAATCAAATCCAAAAGAATTTCCAGGAGGTATCGATATTCATGTTAAATAACAATTTTTTTTATCTTGCCAACTATTCTTAACCAAATATGTATATGCAACCTTTTTCAATTATACTTGTAAGTAATAGAAACAAATAATTGTAAAATTCAATGACACAATTTTTTATTTAGGTCAGAATTATTTTCAATGAATACTTCAAAATCCTTCAATGAATTTACAGCTAGTAAAATTTTTAATTTTACTTAAATAATTAATATCAATATTTAAAAATACAAAATTTCCACATTACTGAATTATACATTGTATAAAATAGGTAATTTTAGAGTTTTTAAGTATTTTTTATGGTTGATAAATTTTTTTTAGAATCTAAATGTAAGGTAATCAATTTATTTTTCCTATCAACAAATACCTTAAGCACATCATTTATAATATTATTTATACCACGATTTAACCCAAATTACTATTTATGTGTAGTCTATTTCATGTGTAGTTTCATGATACATGCTGCACAAGTTTTTCCCATCTTTAGTATGCATAAAGCTAATTTATTACAAGCTTATCTCTGTCTGAACTCAATAGTTTTTAGAACTAAAGTAAAAGCAACAGTATTTTCACTCAAAAATGCAGTCATAACTACTTTTTGTTTTGTAGCTCAAACACATTCAGACTTCTAAGGGTAATGTCACAATTATCTCATTACAGAAGTACAGTTTGTGTGGTGGGGATTTTAAATATTGCTCTTAAGATCAGTTAAATTTTAGATAGAAGTAGTCTCATATGGCCACTTGATCTACATTATTTTCACATACATGATGATATTAAGAGAGAGAACAGTTTAATTTTCAAGATCATCTTTCATAGTACAGAAATTTTTCTTAAAATCTGGTATGATGTATGAATTAAAAATGACATGTAATTAATATAAATTATATTATCATGAATGCATTTGAAAAGCAGGTAAACATTTCTCTAACCTCATTCACAGCACACATTCGAGCAATGGAGCCTATATTATTTGTGATAGTGACTAATGTGGCACGAGCTAAATCTTCCTTTGTAGCTTCTTTTCTTTTTTCAGGGTTTGCCATGTGTCCAAAGCTGCAAGAGATATATTAGTTTAATTAAAAACATTTTATCATAATAGTTAAACAGAAAAGAATGTAGTAAACTCTATAAATATTAACTAAATAAAAATTAATTTTAAAACACAGAATGCTTGATAATATAAAGCATAAGAATATTTCCAGTATCATATGATTATAAATATATATGTATATTACAGAACTCCCTTCATTGTTCATAATTCTGATTTCCAGAATTCTGCAATAACTGGAAGATCACATGTGAAAAAAGAGAAACATTTCAATCCCAATAATAGATCTTGACATCCTTCACACAACAGTGTCTTATTATAATAATTTATTTATATTTTTAGAATTGCAAATAAATTATTGAATCTAGTTCCTGAAGTTCGCCAGAGTTCATACAAATTTCCAAGAATCAAATTATAGGAGTTTTAAAAAGTTTTAGATAGTTTTCCAGCAGTCAAATCAAAATTTCAAGGAGGTATCGACATTCCTGTTAAATATTTTATTCCATTTTAAAAATTACTCTAAAATAAATGTATATATAACTATATATAGGCAACATTTTTTGATTATATTTGTAAAGAGAAATAAATTATAGCAAAAATTATAGAGAATATTTTTTGAAGTTAGAATTATATTTAATGATTACTTCAAAAGCTTTAAAAGAATCTACAGATATAACAGAAATTTTTTTATTTAAATAATCAATATTCTTTATATTACTTAATAATACATTGTATAAAATAATGGGTAATTTTTTAATTTTCAACTATTTTCATTAGATTTCTATCTATTAATTTACTGAGCATTTCAAGATAACAATATCTTTTCAAATAAACATTCTTGTATGACAGCAAGTAGTAAATATATAGGGGGTGGGAAAAAATGGCATCGCTGAAAAAAAATAGCATTGCTACTGAGCATAGTAAATTTTTTTTTTTTTTTTTTTTTTTTTGAGGAGAACAAATAAATTGATACAGCATTTGTATAGATTTTAAGAATCAAATAGCAGGAGATTTCTAGGAGGTATACATTCATAAAAAATAATATTCTTTATTTAATTTAAAAAATTGTTCTCAAACAAATCAGCATTTAACTATGCATATACAATATTTTTCATTTATATTTGTAAATAATAGGCATAAATAATTGCAAAAACTAACTTTTTATTTAAGTTATAACAATTTTTAATGATTTCTTCAAAAGCCTTCAATGAATTTACAGCTATGACAGAAACTTTTTTTTTTATTTAAATCAGCAGCATTACTGATTTAAATATGTAGTATAAATTTTACTAATATGTTGTATAAAATAATGAGTAATTTTAGAGTTTTTAAAAACCTTCAATATTCCTAGTTATTAGTTTATTGGTTTTCTTCGAGACATGTATAACAATCTCTTTTCTAATATGAATATACTAACTCAAAATAAATACAATTATTGGGTAAAGATTCCAAGATGATTTTTTTTCCAAATATTGTACAATAAAAGCAATTCTAAAATTTTCTTTTGTTTACTTTAAACTCATTTATAAAACTGCACAATTTCATAAAGATATTCTAGGCCTTTCCATTTATTTAATCATTAAATAGATTTTCATATTTCTTTATTTATATATGCAAAATATTTCTGTTAAAAAATACTAACTTTTCATCTTTAAAGCTTTTGCTTTCAATTCATTATTAATACTAAGCAATAACTGTTACTTCTCTGAAGCACCACAACAACACATTTCATTTTGAAACTAATGTTATTATACCAGTTCTTTTAGTTTCCTTAGCAAATTCTATTGTAGATTTTTCAAGTTCATTTATATCATCTTCAAAACGCTACTTTTTGATTTTCATTTCGTCAATTTCTTCTGAGTGCTTTTCTCTTTCCCTCTATTATTGGCCACTTTTTGCAGAATTAATTCAGCTAAATATAACTTATATTTTTGCCTGGCAACAGCAAAACTAAGTAGGTGTTTGGCAATCATTATATTGTTGGCGCCTCCTTTGTTTCAGATGTATCATCAATGATGCGCTTAGCCACTATTAATATATGATTTAAATTTTCTACCATAAATTTTTTTTCACAGAAAAATCACATTCAACAGATGCTTGACTATGAGAGAGTAGTAAAAAAAAATTAACTACTTTATATAAATGACAATAATTTTGTCTATTTGAGAGCAAGTTAAAATAAAAAAATATCCATTCTGTCTTTAATAGGATCAAATTTATCATCAATACAATCTTGAAATATATTAATTGGTTGCAATGATTTAAACTCTTTTACAAAATTATGAAATAATTTTAAAACAAAATCCCATTCTGACTCATTTTTGATGCATTAGACAAGTGCAAAAGAAATGTCCGCCTTTTATTTAAATTACTTGATGATTCCTCACATATTAGAGTTTGAAGATCTAATCATATGTTTCATGCTACAAAATATTACAAAGGACATTTTTTATAAATTTTTTTGTCATTGATTCTAAAAGTGATCTTCAGTTTCTCTGAAAGTTTTGCTTTTACACAATTCTCTGATGTTTTTTAATTTTTTTTCGGTAGCAAATCCAACATTTAATTGACTAGCATCTTTATGATTGAATTTTATATTTGAACCATGGCTACTAAAATCATCCCTACAAGTGGATGAGTCTTTAAATAGTCTGTAAACAGTACTTGTCATAACCTCAACTTCTGGAAATTAGGCACCATCCATTAAAAAAGGGGTCTCAGAGTAGAATCGGGTGCCAATTAATTTGGCGAGAAAATTCTATTTCTGGCAGTCCTGTTTTTTTTAGCTGTTTTACTGACATAGTTTTAGGGTTTCTACATTTTTCTTGCCATTTAGTGACGTTTTACAATAACGTGGGATTTTTCAAAATTTTAACTGTTTAACTGTCTAATTATCATTGTAATTAACTGTCTAACCATCAATGTAATTTTCTCTGCACAAGCATGTTTTGTTTTGCATTTGCATAACAGTTGTTGAAATTTCTGTAGTCATTTTTTTCCTGCAAAGTAGAATATCTGTAATATAATGAGTACTTTGTGTGAATTAGAGCAAAAAGGTAAAAAAGAAATTGATTGATGTGTGAATGAAGGTTTGATTAGTTCTAAATATGTGTGTTCAGTTTGTAAGAAAGATATGCATTTGGTTGAGCGAGCAAAAGGATAGATTAGATGGCTATGAATGGATTTATCGGGAGAAAAGTGTGAATGCTCATCATTGTAAGAGGTCTTTAAGGAAGGATACATGGTTTGAAGTAAGCAACATGAGTTTGACTTAAATATTAAAATTTACATATTTAAGAGTGCATGAAGCTGGAGCAAATCTGATTATGAATGAGGTGAATGTAACATCGAATAAATCTATAGTTCACTGGCGAAATTTTTTTAGAGAAGTGTGTATGGATGTATGTTTGAAAAATAGTGAGATTATTGGAGGAACTGGTATAATTGTGAAAATTGATGAGAGTTTGTTCGGAAAAAGAAAATTCAACAAAGATAGATGAGTGAATGCTAAATGGGTGTTTGGTGGGGTTAAAAGGGGAAGTGGAAAGTGTTTTTTGAAGCTGTAAATAATACCTTCTTTAATACTTTACTGCAGATAATTAAAAGAAAAATTAAACCAAGGACAAAAATTATATAACACTACTTGAAACCGTATGATTGTTTAGCACATGAAGATTTCTAGCAGTTAACAGTGAACCATTCATTGTTTTTTGTTGATCCTGAAACTGGCATCCACACTAATACTATAGAAGGAATGTGGGGCAGATCAAATATGATTTGAGCATTGTGTCAGACAATCTACATTTGGCAGAATTTTTGCATAGGAGGGCGCTATGCTGACACAACAGAAAGTGACCTGTTCTGGATTTTCATAAAAGAAATTTCGTTTTAAGATTTTATGAAAGACCTCTATAAACCTAAGTTTTGCAGTGATGAGGAAGCTTAAAAAAATAAATAAATATAGGTAAGTACTTCAGTTCTGATTTCTTTAATGTTTCTGGCACGGTTTCTTAAATTGTTGAAAATTAATTTTATTTCGATGCATTGTGTAGTAATTTATGTGGCAGCGCAGCAGCCATCTTAATGTCCATCTTGTCACCAAAAAAAAAGCCAAACAATCAAAGGGGCATCCAATTCAAAACTTTTACCGTAAACTGGAGTAATCCACTTGTTCCTAATTCTAAGTACTTTGCATTTACATTATCAAACAAAATACCTCCAAATGAGAGACCTAAAATATCTGATGAGTAATACTGTGTTTTAACAAAATCATTATCCCAAAATCTTACCTGGCAGTCTAATTGTTTAGTCTGCATATGATCATTTAAGATTTCATCAAAGAGAAGAACATGATTATAACCATGTCGAATTTTTCTTTTGATAATTTGGAAAAATAAGTGCAATTTCAAAAATTGCTTAAATTGACAATCTTTCTTTCATCATAGCTGAATGCTTTGCAATAGCACTATCAGGAAGCAGTGCTTGAAAGAGGGAATTTATATTGTTACAAGAAATGTAGTTGAATTGGCTGTTTAAAACTTAAAGTACTCTGAGAATTGCTTCTAAAAAATATTAAAGAAACAAATGAATCTAAAATTTCAGAATATGCTTTGGGTTAACATTTTTAGTAGGCACAGCAATAGTGAAAAAATCTTTTAAATAAGTAGATTTTTCGGCAGACACAGTCTGCTCTAAAAAATACATGTGTTTTTTATCCCCTTTCATAGGGAATTTGACAGCCAAATCACCTGTTTTTGAAAACCAGAAATCTTTCTTGCAAAATAGACAATGGGTATGAGTTTTTCTTGAACCATGCAAAAGCTAATCTTTTTACAGCTTTTCCAAAGTACACTGGTCATTGAAAAGACACTTTCCAATAAGCATATTAAATAATTTATTTCAGCCTTTACTTCTTTGATAAGCAAACAAATTCTTATCCTGATTCACTGAAATTATATGCAGTTTTCATAAAGGAAGATATGGAAATTATATCTCACAATTAAAATATTTAATATTTAAATATTAATATTCAGAGAATGTTATGTAATATAAAGAAAGCAGAAACAAATAAAACAAACAAATCGCCCACTTGAATTAAGATCTTTTTTTAATCAACAAATAAAAAAATCACAATCTAATTTCTATTGTGCTACCTTCTAGTTGTAACATTAAGCACTAATACTCAATTAGGTTTTCAGACAATTTTTTTCATTGAAAATTTTAAAATATTAAAACAAAAAAACTAAAAAATATTAGATTTTCTAAGAAAAATAAATGACTCAAGATAAGTAAAAATTCCAGGATTAATTCACAATTTTTAAGGTAGCAAGTGCAAATTCCAAGAGTTTCGAGGGATCTTAGAACAATTTTTTAAATTCCAGGAGTTTTGTGGAGTTGTATGAATCCTGCTGATACATGTAACTTACAAAGATTATTATCATTCTGAAATAAAATATGAAAAAACCATGTTGTATATTTTTTATAGTATATTCTAATGGAGAAAAAACTTTGAATTTTATTTTACATTAAAATACAGTACAATTTCAAAACTCTTGGATAAGATGTAAAAGTTTATTTATTTATTTTTTATAACAAACAAAATTATGAAAGGTCTAATGATCTCTAAGAAGAAACAGATGCATTTAATTTTAGAATTATGTAAAAAATTTAAACCCTCTGAAAATTACAATAAGTCGTGATTTAAAGTTTTGAAATGAAGAATATAACATCAGTGTATCTACTATGTAATATACAAAAATAACAAAAACTAACTAGCAACATTCCACACAAATACTGAAATGCTCCAACTGATAAGCAATAAATAACTTTGCCTTCAGCTTAATTAGAGTGTTAAGAAGTTTAACTAGAACACATTTTATCGGATCGCGGAAATAACACTTCATTGAATGAACACATACTAATGCATTAAATTTTTATGTTCAAATTAGAGTAAGAGGCATTTAACTGGATGAGTACTAGCTAGAAGATAAAAGTAATATCACAATATTTTATTGCTCAAAGTAGTGATATAAATGACTAAAATTGATTAGTCAAAACATATGTAAAACATTGCCTGCAGATTCTAAAAGTACAGAAACATTTTTAGAATTTCCAATATTAATTGTACTGTAGATTTGCCCTTTGATAAACAAGGTTTTTTTACTATTACACAGTATGAATAATGTACAGAATTCCAAGTGAAAAGTAACCTATTGAAGATTAAAAAAAATAATAATAAATAAAGACTGATATTTTATATGTATCTGCAAATATTGTAGATACATTTCCACAAATGTAATACAAACAAATAGACACATACAAATTCTTTATTATAGCATACAAAAATTGTTAATTATAAGCAAATATCCAAAAGTTTAAAAAATGGGAAAGGTACCTTAAAAGTTATAAAGTAAATAAATGAGCTTGAAAAACAGCATAAATTTTTAGAGATTAATTTGAAAACCATTTTGTACCTAAGGGAAAAACACACTGCACTTAAGATAGCTTATACAATCACAAAATTTTTTTCATTTAATTGATAGCTGTATTTTCATAATTTAATCTGTCATTGGCAATATAATACCAAATAGTCATTAAATATAACTGTCACTAAACAATTATAAAATTTTCACATCTATATAGTTAGAATTTGTTTTGTCCCCATTTACTTGACTATAATTGTTATTAATTATTTGTGTATTACTACTGTTTTAATTACTGTTGGAAGAAACAATTTCTAATGATAACATCAAATGCATATAATGTGCAACTTAACAACAGAAGGCAAATATAAAAAAAAATTACTTCTCTCAAAGAACAGTATCATGGTCAAAATTTTAATTTTATAATTCAGAAATATTGATTTTATTATTTTACAGTCAGATTGAAAAATCACCCATATGAAAATTTGCTCTTGATTTGAGAAACCAATAAATTAAAGGAATTTCCGTAAAATTAAAACTATTTATAACTGTTTACAAAAGCAAATGAAAAAGATAACTATGTATAATAATATATTATTCCCAATGCAAGTTAAATAAAACAACAATTCAATTATATTTGATGTGGACTACAAATATACATATACACTTATACAAATATATATACATGTGTATGTGTACATATAATAAAGAATTATGTATCCTCTCTCTAAATGCTAATGTAATATCAGATAATTACAAGCAAACACTGCTATCACAAGTGCTTTATAAATTAGTTTAGAAAAATAGTATAGAGTAATAACATTACTATAATATTTAAAACACCTATATGAGTAAATGTATGATTTCAATATGCATATAAATTACCTGCTAGCGACAATATCACCTCCAAGTTTAAATTTACCGTAACAGCCTCCATATATGTCACGGACAAGTTTGTCAATTTTTGTGTTATCTCCTTTTTCAGCTAATGCAATAGCTTCTTCAAATGTTTCACAGCCAGTAAGTAAGCTGCAAAGGCCAAGAAAGGTCCCACCACCTAAACTGTGGGTAAAGATATGATGCATTTATTAATTTTAAATTCAAAATAAACACACTTAAAATTTACATTTATACAATTTAAAATAGTCATTGCATCTATCAGTATTCAGAGTATAAAATTTTTTAAATAAATATCAATTAACTATAAAAGTTCTCTTGATTTTAAATAACAAATGCCTACTTAGATTGTATGTGTCAAATGTAAAATTGCCTAAAAATGCAGATTATAATGTTACTCTGCACAATATTAGCTTCTGTATTTCTTAGGTAGGTTACAAGACTTATTCTTTAGAAAGTTTTATTAATTTAGATTTAACTTTTGAAATTAAAAAAACAATTCAGCGAAGTCTTATAAAAATATTAACATATTAAAACTGAATATTAACACTAGTCAGTCATAATTTTCAATATAGAATATCTCAAAAAATGTCTATTCCCTTTCCTTGTATATCATACTGTTAATCCAGCAACACTCACTTCTCATTTACCTTTCATCTATACTTTGTTTTACAAAAGCCTGTGCATGAAGTATAAATTGACATGCTTATCAATTTCAATGTTCATCTCAATTTTGTCATTTCCCTTTTCATGCATCATGTTTTTCTCTTTGAAATACAAGTTATAACGTTAAACACAAAAGCAAAATAATATATAATAATTTCAAAGTTTACAATGGCAAGTATTATCAAACTCTTTTAATATTCCACTTTGTAATGAAAATTGGAAATAACTAAAAGACACAAGACAAGAAAATATATGAGTGTATACGTAGAGTATAAAAAAATAGATATATGCACTATTAGAAACCATTTCATTCTACCTACACGCAGTACCTTAAGTAATAAATGTGAAGTACAGTGCACAAAAAAGAATTAAGAAAGTAAACAAAAAGTGAAGATACGCCTAAGATAATTGTGTAAATATTATTACATCGAAATATCGAATCGAAATATAGAAAAGATTTGATGTACATATGTTATGTTATGACTGGTAAATACATGGAAAGTGAACATTGAGATAGGTTCCAACATAATTTTATCTAAAGTACTCTAGTTTAAAGAAATACTTAGAAAATGAAAAGGTTTCAATTTTTTTATTTTGGCTACAAAAATAAAATAAGGCACTACAAATTATCATTTAAATAATTAAAATAAGGCACATTTATGAATAAATAAATTTAAGAAAACAAAATAATACACATTTTGATTTCTTAAGTGAATTTTATTTTAATTAAACACACTTTATACTAACCTTGTACCAGATACTCTCTTGAAATTATCTTGAGAGTAAACAGCAAGTATGCTGACACCAGAACCAATATTTACGACCAAAAAGGGATATAAATTCTTGAAGTCAAAATCTTCCCTTTTACACTTACTATCATCTGTTGGATTAATAAAATAGTAGCATTCTGGTACATTATATTCATTAATATAATGAATTCCTCTAATGAGCGACTCTAGTTCATCAAATTTGTGTAGCTCCATATTGACTATCTAAAAAAGAAATATAAATATATATTAGAAAAAAATAACATTTCAAAATATTTTTACTTGAAAGAACCAAATTAAATTAAAAAATTTAACAGATGCTTACATGAAATTTTATATTTTACTGGACATTTTAAGTAATGATTTTCCTTTTCATGGACAGTCTCTATAAATTAAGGTTTAGTCATGAGTGGCATATGTTAGTGTTGACTCTTACTAGTAGACCAAAATGAAGCATTACTATATTCACATAATTATTATGTGTTTCAGATGACCATCAATACACATACTATAAATGCTTGAATAGTACATGAACCAATCTCACTTAATCTTCCTTATTACAATCATAAAATACCAGGCTAGCAGGATATAATATTTCTACAGTGAAATGTCTATCCATGAGTGTAAACAGAATGGAATTAGTTCAAGTGTTGACTTAAAACTTCATTAAAAATTATAAAGGCAAAGATGGTGACTTAATAATTTTATCTACCATATCATCATGCATGTATAAATAAATCTTTTGGTACTAATTTTCTCCTTATAATAAAATTTTTAAATGGAAGAGAAGGCTCTAAGATTACAAAACATTGAAAAAAATATTCTCTGCATAAAATTGATTTCAAAATTAACAGACTTGTCCATCAAGGACTAATGCACTTCTAGGTTAAAGATTACATTGATTAAAAGAATGATAAAATTTTATTTAAAAGAAAAAAAGCAGAGTGGAAAAGAAAAAAATTTAAAAACGGTCTCTAATTTCTTAGACTGGAATGCACAGAGTAGATAATTTCTTCTTAATAATTCGGTAAATTACAATTGCTTGTTAACAGTAAATACTAAAAACTGAAAATCAACAATAGGAAAGTAATTTTAAAAGAGTAGATACAATATAATTAAAATCAAACTGGACTAATTAAATGCATTCAAAACAATGAAAAAAATTATGAATGAAAGAAACTGTCCACTTTCATTCTCAGTTTACTTTTAAAGTGTGCCAATTGCATGAAAACATAACATCACTGAATTTAAAGCAATTAAAAATTGCATAATAGTATCAAGTAAAATTAATAGAAGTATATACTAGTACTATAATTTCTAAATTGGTAGATTTTTCATGAGAAATAATTTTATTTTATAATGGAAAGTAATATATTTTAACAAAATTGTAATATCCAATATTCACATTTTAGATACTTATGAACTTATAAGTCATGATTTAATATATTTATGAACATATTACATAAAGGAAATAATTACTTAAATATCTGCTCAAATCTTTATTCTACTTTTTAAACAATCAAATTTCCTTTATTGCAAATTTTTAATTTAAAAGTAATGAGAAATTGTATTAAAGAGATTTTCTATAATGATTTCATTGTTACATAATATATTAAAACTTACTTCATTTAAAATTAAAAATTTACTACATAAAAAGTAATGTTTGCAGTTAAGCATACAACAAATAACAAATTTAACTGATAAATTTATCTTAGGAATTCCTAATTTATCTTAGGAGTTGACTAACAATTGAAAATAACCTGAAATTTCAAAATAAATAATCAAAATAATCTTACCTTGCGAAAATCATCTTCAAACTTGAAAGCACCACCACCAGTGGCACAGACAGTACTAGCCATATAAGACATGCCTTTCGATTTAGCTAATTGTAAAAATACCATCATTTCAGTTGTAGGAAAACGAACAAAATGTAAAGTTCCTACTCTACCTCCCACCAAGACATTATTCATCTGAAAATGCAAGAAACTGCTAATTTTGAAAAATAAATCAACAAATTTAAGGTATTTGCCTACATTAAAGATAACTTTTTCTAAAAAAAATTTTTTTGTTTTTAGAACAATCATAATGTAAAAATATGAAATTAGCCAAAATTTTAACTACACATAGCATACATTTTGAGGGATTGGTTGTCTTCTAGTAAATTTTAGTGAAATGTTAACAAAATGGCTAACACGCTACAGAAAACTGTAATGCATAATCTTAATTTAATTTGGATATATGATTTAAGCTACCATGTTTTATGAAATGAAGAAAAATACTGAGCAATAAAGAATGATTTGATTTTGTGAGGTTTACTGAAGCAAGGTCCAATATTGGACATTTCTGCACCGTACAATATTTAAAACTGTGGGTAAAAATTCTGTGTTAAAATACTAGTCAGATGTATACAATGGGATGTATTAAAAGTTCAAGAAAAGCATTTGTAAAATATTATTTTGGCTAAAAATCTTAAATAGAATTCAAGAAACCTATTGCACGTAAAAATGCAAATAAATTTCTATGTGGTTTAAACCCAAGCAAGTCTGATAAAATTAAATTTGTGGTATTAAAAAACACTATGCGTAAATCATTGAAATTAGGACATACAATTAAAATGTGATGTACTGTATATGGTACATTACACATGCCACAAACTGGAGCACTACAAGACCAGAATAAGTGCTTGTGTGTAAATCTAGTATGTCCAATACGAAGCTGCATGTGAGTTTTACATCTACTCTTCGCATGGGAACAACTGGGAATGGAAGAATGTGGGAGGATATACTATATAATTTATTGTTCTTCTGCAAATCCCATGTTTTTTGCCAGTGGGAGGAAATGAAATCTTTGATAATTTGTTTCATGCCAAAAAATGTTAATGCTTTATGCAAAATGTCAGAGACATTTTTAGCAGCATTATCTGCAAGTTCATTACCAGCTATGTCAACATGACTTGGAACCCAACAAAACAAGATGTCAAATCCTTTATTCTTTAATGTATTTAAAATATCCACAATATTTCCACTATAATTGGATGACATTTATCTTTAAAATTGTCTAATTGCATGAGCACACTCATGCTATCTGTATATATACAGTATTTTCGATAAGAGCTGGATTGTATTATTTCTAGAGCATGTTTAATAGCAACAGCTTCAGCTGTATACACAGAATATGATGCATGCAGTTTATAGCTGTAAACTGTATTTCCAACAACAATACCACAACCAACATGACCACTTGATTTTGAGCCATTTGTATATACAGAGATGTGGGAGGAATAATGAGAATGAATGTGTGAAAACATTTGTTGCAAAATAAGGGAAGATGTAACTGATTTATTGTATCCAGTAAAGGGTTTGATTACATTGACAACAGGAATATTCCAAGAAGGAAATCTTAGAGCATCTGTGATTTGAATATGTAAATCAGGAACTCAGATGAAGACAGGAATGAATTTGTACGCTCATAAAATGGTAATATGTTATGAGGCCGTGCATTATATAGCCTTCTTAAAGAGGGACAAATAATCATCGATTTCAAAGGGTGTTGTGATACTGATAGCATTTTGAAATAATAATGTAGAGAGAGTTGCTTACGTCTCAGATCTAGAGGTAACTGGTTGCAAATTACATAAAGGCTCTGGACAGGAGAAGTCCGGAATGCTCCAGAACAGATTCGTAAAGCTAAGTGATGAACAGGGTCTAATATACGCAAAACTGATGATTTGGCTGATCCAAAAACTACGCTACCGTAGTCAATTCGAGATAGAATAACTGACTGATACACTCAGAGTAATGCTTGACGATCTGCACCCCAAGAGGTGTTAGAGAGAACTTTCAGAACATTTATTGATTTTTCGCATCTTTTGCACAAATCTAAGATATGTGGTAGGAAGGTTAACTTTTTATCAAATATAAGCCCAAGAAATGATATCTGATTTACTACGGGAATAGTTGTACCTGATATCTTAATTTCTGGATCAGGATGAAGCCCAGTTTTTCTGCAAAAATGGATACAATTGCTTTTACAAGGGGACAAAGTATGCCCATTTTCATTACACCAAGCAACTAGATTATTGACAGCTGTTAGTAATTGCCGTTCAATCAGTCGCATATTGGAACCTTTGCAAGAAATTTGGAAATCGTCAACATACAATGTTCCATGGACAGATGGTTGCAATACATGAAGAATGTTGCTGATGCAAATATTAAAAACAGTAACACTTTTGATACTTCCCTGAGGAACCCCCTCACATTGGACAAATGGATTAGATAAAACAGATCCTATATGGACATTAAAAATGCGAGAACTTAAAAAACTCTGAATAAAAATGGGTAGATTTCCTCTGAAATTAAAATTATACAAAGTTTGAAGAATTCCATAATGCCATGTCTTATCATAAGCTTTTTCTATGTCAAAAAATATAGACACCAAGTGATGTCTCCGTACAAAAGCATTCCTAATTTGTGTTTCTAGGTATGCAATATTGTCCAAAGTAGATCGACCTTTCCGGAATCCACTTTGATAAAGGGATATGTACTGATTGTCTTCAAGTACATAAACAAGACGGGCATTGACCATACGCTCCAAAGTTTTAGCAAGGCAACTTGTGAGAGCAATTGGATGATAGTTTTGAAGATTATTTGGATCTTTCCCAGGTTTAAGAATTGGAATAATAACTGCTTTGTTCCAGAGACTGGGATAGACATGTTCATTCCATGTTCTATTGAATAGAAAAAGAATGTTTATTAAAGATTCATGATAAAGAAGACAAAGCATCTTATATGAGATACCATCTGGTCCCAGACTAGTATTTTTAGTTTGAGACAGGTCTCTCTGCAGTTCCACCAAAGAGAAATTGCAATTATATGGATATATGGCTTTTTCATTAAACTTTATAGGTTTCTTTTCAGCTTGCTCTTTGGTTCTGAGAAATTTAGAATCATAAGAGGCTGGACTAGATACCCTTGCAAACGTTTCACCTAAAAGATTGGCAATATCATATTGAGAAGAAATTGTGTCAGCTCCTGTGCGTAGTATTGGGATAGAGAAGTCCCGATATAAACCACTGGAAGGTTTAACTTTCTTCCACAACTCTTTGCTGGAAGTTGATGATGTGATGGAGGAAACATATCTTATCCAAAATTCTTTTTGACTATTTCTCCGTACTCGATGAGCGAAAGCTTTAGCTTTTTTGAAAGCCATGAGGTTTTCCATGGTAGGGCACCTGCGAAAAAAAGTCCACAACTTTTTTTGTTTTTTGTATGACACTTGGCACTCATGGTTCCACCATGGTTTATGATATTTGCGTGGAATTGGGGAGCGCTTGGGAATTGTGTTTTTGGCAGCATCTAGAAGTGTATCAGTTACTTTTTGCACAGCATCATTGATATTATCACTTCTAACCATGCTGTCAGTAATCACAGCTAATTGAGTGTAGAGAGACCAGTCTGCACAATGATAAGAATAAGAGGAGTGGAAGACTTGTGGTCTGCTTATACCAGTTTGATTTATAATTAAAGGAAAATGATCAATGTTATATAAGTCCTTATCAACATTAAGATTTAATGAAGGTAGAATTGATGGAGAGCAAATAGCTAAATCTAATGAGTGAAAAGTTCTTGATGGCTGATGGAAATAGGTTATTTCCATGGAATTTAGGAAGCAGATATTGTTATTAGAAATGAACTGTTCAATTGTTTTGCCCCGAGGATTCATATTATCACTACCCCATAAGCTGTTATGACCATTGAAGTCACCAAGTAAAATAAAGGGTGTAGGTAGTTGGTCCAGCAAACTGTTTAAATCGCTTTCATGGATGATTGCATGGGGAGGTAAGTAAAGGCTACAAATAGTAATGAGAGATGTTGTGTGTATGCGTACTGCAACAGCCTGTGATGAAGTGTTAATGGATTGTATAGTGCTAGGAATATTACAAGACACAAGAATGCATACACCTCCAGAAACTGAATCATGATTAACATCTTTCCTCACACAATTATATCCACGCAATTTTAAACTGTACTGAGGTTTCAAGAATGTTTCTTGGATGGCAAAACAGACTTGATTATGCAGGTTTATAATTGTTTTTATATCTTCTATATGACTGCGAAAACCTTGACAATTCCAAGAAACGAAGGTTCCCATTAAGCTAAGCTGAATGCTCCGGCATTGGAGCAAGCCATCTGGGATTCAGATGAGTCTCCACTTAGGAGTGTTTCATCATCTGATGGGTCTATGTTTTTAATATCTGTCTTAGAGGCAGTTGAGCTTCTTTTACTCTTTAAATGTGATTTATGGAGCCCTTCTTTTGCATTCTTTAATTTTAGGGATCTTTGAGACTTAGATTTTGCAAAAGACAGTGGAGAAATTCCTTTCGGAATAGGTGGGACATTTATACTAGGAATATTTGAGGATAAGTTTGGAAAATTTAAGAAATCTGATTGAGTACTACAAGATTTCATGACTTTTTTAATTGCTTGTGAATAGCTAATACCTTGATTAGAGGTATGAGATGATACTGTATGCCTGGCTTCAGGGTAAGATAAGTTTTGTTTTATTTTCGCAGTAATAATTTTTTTTTCTAATATCCAGGTTGGGCATGACTGGGAGTACGATGGATGTTCACCACTGCAGTTGACACATTTTTCTTGTAATTGACATTCACTACTATCATGTCCAACAGATGCACATCGAGCACAAATCAAATGTCCCCTACAAGTAGTTTTTGCATGGCCAAAACGCTGACATTTAAAGCAACGTAATGGATTTGGAATGCAGGGGCCTACACTACAATTTAGGTAGCCAGCTTTAATAGATTGAGAGTATAGGAGTAGCAAATGTGAGTATAAGGTGCTTAGTTCTTATAATTTTGCCCTCTCTCCTGATTGTAATACGCTGCACATGTTGTACTTTTTGGTCAGTGAGATTATTCAAAATTTCCTCCTCTGAAACATTAAGTAGATCATCTGCTGAAATTACTCCCCGTGTAGAATTTAACCTACTGTGAGGAGATACTATAACATCTATATTACCAAGGCATTTTAGTTTTAGGGTGGCTTTGGCCTGTTCAATTGATAAGACTTCAACTAAGAGATCACCAGATTTCATCTTGCGAACATTTTTGACATTTCCAACTATACCAATAAGACTCTTATTAATTAAGAAAGGAGAAACATTATCAAAATTGCCCTCAGTTCTTTTAAGAACGAAATATCTCTGATCCTGTATCATTTGTTGCTCCATAGGGAGTAAAGAATTAGAAGTACATTCCATAGAAATAGGTTAATTACTTCAAGGCTCGACTGCACCACCCACCACCGAGCCCAACAAGGGGATGCAGTATAACTGCATCAGTGCTAGCCAGACCTTATACGCTTTCAATATATCTCTGACATGGCCTCCACCCTTATCGAGTCCTACAGCAGATATATGATCACTTGATCCATGGAAGCCGATTGGTATGCTGAGGACCACAACACATCTCCCGTTTACCTGAAGCAGAGGCCAAAGTAATGTGTTGGTCTCTGAGAGCCTCAATCACCAGGATCCTCCTTTCCAGGGACACGGGTATCTACGCACGGCAAACACCCGGGTGATTTAGTCCCCAAGAGAAGCTAATAGTAACAGGGCGACAATAGCTACTCAAGGGAGCCCTCAACCTCTTACAAGGCAAACACAATGAGGGAGAAAGGGAAGAAAAAGCAGAAGAGTAGAAGAGAGAAGAAAAGAAAGAAGAGGACAGATCACTAGGGTACCTCGGGATTGTGACACCCGTGTTTACCTAAAGAAGGTAAACCCCCTGAGGGGAAGCAATAAAGAAAATATGATAAATAAAAATATACAGCAATATGAATATTTTATGAAATTTTACTGAATTTTATTTAAAAATAGTTGTATGTGAAAAAGTTCTTTTATATTTAAAGTTTAACTTCATTTAACAGATAATTGCACTTGAAACATGTAGTGTGATTACGTTTTATACAAATATCATTATTATTACTTGAGACATCATTTTAAAGGTTTGGAGATTTTGTGAAAAAAAAAGCTTTGAGAAAATCACCTTTAAAGTCACAGTTTTGCTTGTGATTGCGATGATATTGGCACTTTTTTCTGAATGCACAAGCCAAATAATGATTTCATACATATGGCTATCAATCACACATTATAGAAAACATATAAATCTTTAAAAAATAAACTACCACTTCTATATACAACTTAATGTTTCATTTATAAAAAAGATTACATATTACAAAATTCTTGTACCTCAATTTCTATTTGACATACGGTAAAATGAAAAACAGTTAAGGAAAGTTCTGAGTACAAGATTTACAAATTTAAAAAAAATTGACATATATAGTCAAAAATGAAATTTTTATTGTAGGCAGATACTTTTAATTTAATAACTGCAAAAGAAGTTATAAAATTTAGTTTGCGCAGTATATATGCTGCTGCCTACTAAAGGGAAAACACAAAAATATATTCACAAAGGGATTTTTAATTCAACAGTTCCTTCAAAATGTGTCTTTTACCTGAAGATGTACATCTCTTTTTCCTGTTGAGCCATAAGCACGATTTGTAATCAAATAGTGATGTATGTTTCTAAGTGATCCTTCTGTAGCTAATTCAGCAGCTGGAATGTCAGTGGGCTCAAAGTATACAAGTTTAACAAGTGTCCCACCAATATCCATTCCAAACCATGGCATAGCTAATAATATAACAAATTTTAGCTCACATCTTTACAGAAAATTTCTTCAACAAAATTATAAATAGTATTTTTAATATAAACATCATATAAAAAAATAAACACATTATGTTAAAAATCTAAAAGATCCCAATGAAACTTACCCACAAATATTACACTTTGAATGTTTAAAACATTTCATAAAATTTGCATTTATTTTTTTATTTGCTTTAAATGCAATTTAATAAATTTTTAAAAACATTTTATGTAATTCCACCAACATTTTTATTATCACATATACACAGCAAATACATACATAGCAAGATTTACATAAATACCATATTTTCCTGTAAATATCCATGAATTATGCATTAAAAAATTTTGAATTTTGTTGCACATATTATGCACTGATTTAAGTAATCTGATGAAAAATACTTTACATCAGAAAAGCTTACTATAAATTTTGAATGAAATGCTGTTTATGTTTTGTAAAATAAGAAACAGATGGGTTAAAAGTTAATGACTCAACTAACGTATTTCACCTATAAAGTTTTCTATATTTGCCTTAAAGGACAAATTTGTTTCCTCAGAAAGATATTACACTTGTCTAGCATTACTTCGCAATTTGTTTTGATGTGAGCTGTTTCATTCTAAAAATATTCAAATTCATATATCTCATGTGGAAGCAAAAGTGCCTAAATTACACAGCAGATTTCACACTAAATGTTATACAGAAGCCATATAAAAAATGGCGACAAATGTGCTAATGTTAGCTGAAAACTAAGGCATACACTGTACAAAAGAAAAAATGCAACCTATTTGCAGTTAAAAAAAGTATCCATATCTTTCATTTAATTATTTAATGAAAAAAATATATTTTATTGCTAAAATATACATAATTTTTGACATAAGAGTTATTAAAAGAAAAAAATTTATTACTTTTACTAGAATCTTTTCAGAATTTTTATTTTTAATGATTGATTGGGCTGATTTGATTGCACTTAACAATGTGGTGGATCCAAATAGGCTCCAATCAGATTTTTTTGTGTATATTATTTTTTAATCATATAGTGAATTTTTTTATGACACTACATTATCAGCAGTATATATTTTCGATATTCACAAAAAAAAAAACAAACTTGCTGTGGATAGTTTGCCACTGGGGATTGTATGCAGGAAAATACAATAGGAAAATACTCTAATTAAATTATGTTAAAAATTTAATTGTCTCATTTTATAAAATACCATCACCTAAGAGTACAGAACTGTACAGTGGGTAAAATGCGCCAAGCGGACCATAAAGTGCAGCAAATGAACTTAACAGTTCGGAATCCATTTGCAAGACTTGATTTTCGTTTTATGACATGCATGATATCTGCAAAATTTGTTTTGCATGCAGCCTTTGATGCATTTAATGCGTAATTTTATTTGTTTACAATTTAAGAATTTGTTACATTAATGTTCTTGTCACTGGAATTCGAATTTTTTAAAAGCTATATTATTTCGAATTTTTGTTTGGTCTGCCATTAAAAGATCTGTGCGGGATACTAATCATGTGCTTGGTCAGTTTGATTCATACATCACAGAGTATATATGACAAAGAAACCATAAAGAAAATACAGTAGAAAATTTCTTTGAATGGATTAAAACCATTTATTCTCTGACCTAGTGCAATCATTGAAGACCATGTGAGTTATTTTGTTTATCATTAAAATTGCCTACAGAATAGTAATAAGAAACTCTAGTTTTATAAAAATGTATGTTTACATAAGTAAATACATCTTTAAGTAAATGTTATTGCATGTTTCATGTTAGTGTTAGATTTTGCTGTACTGAAATTTTTTTAACTGCCCATTTAATTAAAATTTGAGTTTTAATAAAAAATGCAATTTGTCAGCATTAGAAATTTAGCTTTATTGTCTGGTTGCCATTGTAGTAGGTAATGCTACACAGAATTTTTTTTAAAGGAGGGAGCCTCTGTCTGGTATATTGAAATTTGAGTTTCAAAAAAATTTTGTTTTTGGTTATTAGAATTTTAGTACTTCTATAGTACGTAATTATAATGAAATATTCGAAATTTTAATATTTAGAATTCAAAAAAGCGTGTGATTCCAAAGTTGAAGTTTAAATGCAATTGATATTTAGTAGCTGGATATTGCGCATAATGATGTAATTTAGGTTAGGGACATAGCTTTGGAACGCTTGCCACGAAAATTGGAAATCGTGCCAAACGTGTACAGTTCCGTCGGCTTTTACCAATATCATATTTATTAGGTAAGATTATGTATAGTATTTTTTATTAAATAAACATAGATAATAATTGGAAAACTGAAATAAGAGTAACATAAATATAAACACTAAAGAGCATTACATTTATTTTTGAACCACACACAAAGGCAATAGATTATAGAATGGATACAATTCATAGTTTAGTAACACAAGATATAATGAATATTTAATGAAAATTTGACATTAATCATTTTGTTAATTATTCACTTTGGCCACAAAATAAAGATAACTAGCTAGCAATCAGTTCAAATAATTTCAGAGAAAAAATTTAGGAGAGTCATCTAATAAAATCCTTTACATAAACTTAAAATTAATTTCATAAAGAAAGTTTAGTCAGATATATAATTTTAATTTTATAATATTACCTAGTTACCCTTTATTCACATGAGATATCTGACAAATTAATTTAAAGAAACCATTTTAACATTTATTCTTTGACTTTAAAAAAACAATAAATACTTAATGCACATTATTTACTCAAATTATTGTTAATAATAAGAGGATAAAAAAGGAGGTAGAATATATTTTTATTACATTAAAATAGATTATTTTCAATGAAATTTTATAGTTTATAATTTCCAAACATTTTGTTTCATTCACAATATTCATATCTTCTATACTCTTTCACAAATATGTCGCATTAAAAGGTAAGAAAAAAATTCTCTAAATATAAAGTTTTTAGGGACAAAAATAATTTTTCCGACAAAATATCAAACTTACAATGCTTTACATCAGTTTAGTAGTAATCATAATAGGCCCTTTTTTTCTTTTTTTTAAATTTTCATATAAACTTTCATATAAAGCCTAGAGTTCTAAACTGACTTTTCTTAGATAATGAGCCATAGTCACATGTCACAAGGAAGGAAACCCAGAAAATTTCTAAATATCCACCAAATGAGATGAACATACAAATCACAGAAATGTAACAACTATATTCAACTGGGATCAAATCAGAAATTTTCAACTTTAAAGAGCACAATCCTATTGCAAGGCTAAGATGAGTTCTTACTTTATATAATTTATATGAAACCCGTGTTGTTCAATCGTACATTCAATTTCAAATTAACAACTAACTTAAAAGCTTGCAAAAATTTGATAATTCATACTCAGTCAAATCACTATTTGTTACAACTACATTAGCAAGAAATTTATTTTAATTGTATGATAACATGTATGTTTCTCAAAACAATAATCAAAATAAATCAAAGTCCATCATAAAACCCTCATGGGAAGAAATTGTATTTCAACAATATAAATTTTCAAGAATAATGAAACTCTCAGTATTTTTAACTAAAATTAAGTGCAGATAATACTTACGAGGAGATGGTTTTCTTGGACTTTCTCTCTCCATTTAAAATGACTATAGAAAATAACATTTGTATCATTGTTACAATTAAATGAAATAACAATAGAAATTAATGAAATAACATTATAAAATAGTTTCAAAAATCAATTTACAATTTAAAACAACTGAATGATGATATTTGTAAAATGCAATAAGAGGAAATTCTCATCTTAACTTAAATTCTTAAGCAATGCACATAAAAGATTTTATTTAATTACAATGCATATAAAAGTTTTTACCGAAATTGAACACACCAGTTTAAAAAGCATTCAAAAATACATTTACATTTATTATTAAATACAACAGTAATATTTTTCAGCACACAAAGAAAAAATGACTCATATTTATATGATGTACATGTCATTTAAAATATAGAAAAAATTCTTGTAAATAACAAAGATTTTCAAATATTATACTATAGTTCCAAAATATAAGAGATTTCTGGAATTACTTTTTTCCTGTATATAATCCGCGAATTGTGTTAAAAAAAGTTCCGAATTTCGTTGTGCGTATTATACGCCGCCGCGGATAATCTGACAAAAAAATATTTTTCATCAGAAAAGTTTACAACAAAGTTTTGAAAAAAAAAAAAAAAACGCCGTTTATATTTCATAAAATAAATAACAAATGGCGCCAATATTCAATTGACTTATTTTAACTATAATCAGCTTTGTCCAATTACGTTCAAGAACGAATTCAGTTCTTCTGAATGGTTACTAAAGTTGCAATTCATTAACGTCATTTCGCATTCTGTTTTGACATGATCTGTTTCTCTCTGAAAGCATTCAAATTAATATATTGTCAAAGAGAAGTGCAAATTATTAATTCACAGAGTAAATTTTAAATTGAAAGTTATAGGGAAGGCAAATGAAAAAATGTCGACAAACGTGCAATGTGAGGTGAAGAACAAAACCTGCGCGGTAGAAAAGAAAAAAAATTTATTCCATGTGTAGCAATCCATTTCTTTCATTTAACTATAAACGAAACAAATATAGTTTATTTTAAAAAATATTTGTAAACCACGTTTTGAAAGTTATTAAAAACTAAAAATTTATTAAGTTTTACTAGAATCTTCTCGGATATAGATCGATATCGAGCTTTCATCTCAGTTAATCGCACTTTGCATTGAGGTGGATTCAAACAGATCTTTATAAATGTTTTTTTTTTCTGTAGAATTTATTATATTTTTAATTAAAATGGTATTTTCATTTTATTTGACACCAAATTATTAGCAGTATAAATTTTCGACAATTCGTTTTAAAAATTGCCGCAGATTATACGCCGCTGCGGATAATGTGACTCTTTTTTTCTTTTGCTCGAATAAAGGGGCTTGCGGATAATACGCCGCTGCGGATTATATACAGGAAAATACGGTAATTCATTTTAAACAGTTAAATTATAATGATCATATTACTATAACCACAAGTAAGGATACATCTATCATTCAAAAATTTAGCAGTTCAAGTAATTCTGAAGTTGTTGGTAAAATTAAGTTCTTTACTTAAAGCTGTTTTAAAGCAATTAAAAGAAAAGTTAAATTGAAGTTTAAGTTTTGTTTATAGTTGAAGATTTTTTGAAGTTTGAATTTTTGTTTTGCTTGTAGCAAAATATTTTGGTGTCATAATTTCACCATAAAAATTTTTGATAAAACTTTTTAGAAAATTGATGAAATGAAATTTTTAGCATTTGTTTCAAAAAGAGGGTTAAAAATTACTTTTTTTTTCATAAAATGTTCTTTTCTTAAAGTGTTTACCCCTGTCTGATTTATTAAAAGCCAAATTATTTTGAAAAACTTATGCTATCCATTTAGCTGTATTGCTGAGTTATTAACCTGTGCCAGTAGTGTAATAAAAGATATATCAATACTACAGCCCAGCAAATTATTGTAAAATAGAATTTTATTCAAGTATAAATCATTTGACATTATTATTCAGTTGTTGATTCTTGCCATGTAGCACTAAATAAGATATATCTCTAAAGTGATTATTACAACCATCTACAAAAAAAATAACAGATTTCTTTTTCCTCAACCTAATACACTGGTGTGCAAAACTTAAATAACACATTTTTTTTTTGCCATAATTCCAGCAGATATCATCTAAAAGACATGAAATATAGAATTTTGTATTACTCGTACACATGCTTGTACAAAAGAGAATGCAATGTGTACAGTATAAAATCAAACAAAATGAGGCTTCTTGGCTTAGACACATTGAGAAATCACCTGATAACAGAGTGGTTAATATCTTGCATTGGAAGCTCAAGTGCACTAAGACAAGGGGTAGATCAAGGAAAAAGTGGCTAGATGATATTTTGAATAATCTTTAAACCTTAAAGATCTCTAACTAGAAAATTAAAGTTAGAGACAGAGCTGTCTGGAGGAAAATTGTGGAGCAGGCTAAGGCCCATCAAGTAGTGCCAATAAAGAAGAAGTATCGTTACACATGATTGTACGTCCAAGAGGAAAGACATCAAGCAGATGTTCCTTAGTACGAGATATCCCGTTTTCTTAGTGCAATAGCTGTTCTGCACTGTCTCTCCATACTCAGCTCTAGATTGTGCAACAGTTCTTGGGGTAATAGTGCCCCTTCCTACATCAGTGACTGTTTCATTTGCTGGGTGTTACTTGGAGGATGTAATTGCACCAAAAAGATGTCTCCTCAAATTATAGCATGCATGTTCTATGGGATTTAAATCCAGAAAGATGCTGGCTTAACATTTCAAGCGATATATTTCTTTTCCAGCAGCTGCTGGTTGGCAGCAGTCTGCTGTGGCTGTGCATTGTCATCCATAAAAATAATTTGCTCCAATGTCATTGCAAAACAGATGCACATGGGAAAAGATTTACTATTTACAACCTATATACATAGTAGTACAGGCTATCTCCGGACCGTACATTTAGGTTAATGGGTTTGAAATATGCACCCATCACGTGTCTCGTAATTTTGAACTGTCAGGTGACAAGGTCACACCTGAGCTGACACCCTTTTCTCACCATCCATATTACACTAGCAGAAGGACTTAGGATGACACATTAATGTGGACATGTCCCCAACCCACAAAGCTCCAGCAATCCAGTACATGGTCAGCCTTCCAAAACAGTGCCAGCAGCAAATGATATTTCATTTTGCTAATCTTAACAGGAAGCGGTGTAAAGCAACTGAGCCCCATTGGAACTCACTATTTATAACAGCGATCTTCAACTACAGAAACTGGCAAAAATGTTAAGCCGCTCAGTCCGACCATTCACCAGAATGCCTATACAGTTAACAATTCCAGAACCAGCATATGGTCTCTTTCTGTGATATTACAGGGATGAAACAGTGTTCTGACCTCTCTTTAAATTAACTAACACTTGTCATCAAATTGCTATACCATTGTTGAGCAGTGGCACTTACTGGCTGGTTACGGGTATCTTTTCACCTACAGGAGGATATATCAATCATCTACTGCAGCTGTTTTCCTGGGGCAGTCACCAATATCCTTCTAGCAGCAGTACCTATGATTTGGAAGGCCTTCCAAGTGCATGAAAAGTTATTTTTGTAGATTCCATCATTTTTTTTCCAATTTATTTGCAGTTATAGTAACCCTTGAAGCTTTTGCTAAGTGTTTCATTTATTTTACATTTATGCATGAAACGTCTGGGTTTGAAGTTAGATACAAAAATGGAAATTTTATCTTTAAAGTGAACAAAATATAAACATACCGATTTTCATATTTGTGTGAAGGTAATGTCAGGTATGGATGTTCATAAATTGAACTTGCATTTTTTTTAAAAAATTTAACATGAGAATTGTTCAGCCAGTGCTGACAATTTTCTACAAGAAATAATTAAGTGAATATTTTTATATATGAGTTACTCCATTAAAATTTCTGTTGTTGTAATAATTCAGATAATTTATTAAGTATACAAAGAAACAATTTAATTATATCTAGGTTTATTGAGAATTGTAATTCTTGTTAATTAGAAACTCAAGTTTTAATAAAAATGTATCTCCTAAACATTACTGATTTAGCTTTATTGCTTGGTTGCCTCCAGCGTAGAGTGCATTAAACGGATGTTTTTAAGGTGGACCCCACTGCTCAGTTAATTAAAACCCAATTTTTCATGAAGTATATCAGTTATATTTCATATATTATTTAGTTTTATAGCTTGACTATCTCCTGTTATAGATTGCGTTTACACTAATGTTTCTTTAGAGGATGTTTGCAACAGCCCTCTCCTGGTGCTTGACTTTGCTGGGGTGCATGGAATCATGGATTTGATCTAGCTGCCGCTAGATCCTGAAGGATTGGACACAACAACAACAGCAACACTAATGTTTTTAAATTGGATACCACTGCCTGGCTAATTAAAATCTGAGTTTTCTTAAATCTATGTTTTTTACGTTATTGATTTAAATTCATAGTGCACTTTTCAATATCTGCTTGAGATTGTAGAAATAGTAGTATTGATAATTAGAGTTATTTTACATTTAAACTGAAATTTGCAATTTTTGTGAAATTAGTTTTGAAATATTTCTGCAATAAGTAATTATGATGAAATATTCAAAATTTTGATCATTGAAAATTTAAAACAGAGTGCAATTGTGATGTTTAAAGCTTGATTTTGAAAACCAGATATTGCGCAAAGTGATATAATTTAGGTTGGCGAGATAACTGCAATGATTGGTATGAAAAGTGGAAATTGTGCTAAACTTGTAGGATTTTACCATATTTATTTATATCTTTGTTCTTCCTTTTATCATAGTCTTCAGCTGTGAGCACCAATAACACGTGTTTTGTGAATGCTTATGTTGCTAGTTATGTTTCGTCACTGACATTTGCATACGCATGACCTTTCTAGAGGGTTATTTATTCCTTGTACAGATTGCAAAAAGACATTTTCTGAAATTTCAGGTAAACCAATTTAAAATTTACCTTGATGACCTTTCTAGAGGGTTATTATTTCCTTGTACAGATTGCAAAAAGACATTTTCTGAAATTTCAGGTAAACCAATTTAAAATTTACATGCTTAAGTTTTGCACACTAGTGTTTGTATTTCTATATACATAAAACTATATGAATTATTATCTTAAATTTCAAAATTAATTATATAGAATAACATGATTATGCAAAATGAAAATGTAACCAATAAAAAAAGTCATGTAAAAATGTAACACACAGTTAATTTATGAATCTTCTAGTAATCTACTGATTTCTGAATCTATGTACAATTAATTATTTTTACAAGAAAAATTTAATAATAAATGTTTTTAAAAGAATTATATCTTTTATAGAGAATTAGATATATAATATATAAATAAGTAGTTTCACCCATTCCATAAGGTTGACCATAAATATAAGACTTTAGACAAATTCTTTAACATTTTAACAATAAAAAATAAATAAAATCAATGCAAAATACAATTATCTACTTATTCCTTGTATACATTAAACTTATATAATTTTAACTAGATTTTTAACTGAATATTATAATATTAGACAACTGTTATAAGTCCAAATATTGTTCTATCTCTATACTTTTTCTACCAAACTAAATTTTAAATAACCATTAATATAGCAAATCTCTAGTACTAATTATAATAAGCTTACTCTTCTTTTATATTAACTCTCCTCTTCTTAATAACAAAATACTTAAATTCGTCTTAAAAAATTTGCTTGATTCAATAGAAATATCAAGTTAGTTGTTGAAATTTCCTACAAAATCATAAAAATTTATAAAATTAACATTATATCTATATTATTGTAATAACTGATGATGTATCAGAATTTATCAACCATGAAGAAACACTTTTCAAGAATTAATTTTACAAGAACCTTTTGGTACTTTCACAAGTTAAAAAATTTTATTTGAAGTTAAAAAAAAAGTTGAGACTTTAAAAAATATTAGTTTTTTTTTTTAACAAAGAACTAAAAATGAAAGAAAATATATTTCAGATAGCTAAAAATGCTACAGCTATTTGAAGTGTTGTATGCAAGAACAAAAACAATATCACATACATGCACACATATACATTATTATAGTAATTTTCTATTAGTTGAAAAATAAATTAATGTCTAATCTTTTAAAAAATATTTAAAAAATTAACTAGTGAATTAATATATACAATAAGAGCAAAAATATTTTCAAAGCATTTGGTATAAACACATAAGATTTCTAATAGAAATGCAAAATGGTGCAACATTATATTTGCATTTTTTTTTTATCTATAGCTGGTTCCTTGAAACTACGAACAACTCCCTTAGTATTTTATAATGGATACTTATAGATATACATTCCAAAAAAATAATATAAATCCTATCTTTAATAAGTTTGTGATTCTTCAATAATAATTATAAAATAATATTAGGACTAATTAAAAAGAAATCTAGAACTGTAATTATAAAATGTTTAATTTTCTTAAAATTGTTTCAATAAATAAAAGTATATAGAATGAAGTTAAGCTAAATTAGAAAGCATCATTTAATTCTTTATGGTGTAAAATTACATTAAAAGAAAATAATTAATCAAATGTGGAACTAAAAATAATTAATAGAAACAAAAGAATGACAAATTGTAATTAAAAAAGTTCCTATAGAATATTTAATATACAAGTCTATGTAAACAGAAAACTTATATAGCTTAACACTGATTTCGAAATATCAAGTAGAGGGCACAAGAATTGAGGAAAATTCATGAGTGCTTTAAAGAAATATATCAAAAGTATGCAATTTTGACACTAGGCAGAATACAGGCTTATAGACAAAAACTTATATCCATTAGGATTTTTTTTAGAGAGTGAACCGTATTGGCATGTGTAATTATGGTAAAAGCCTTTCAAGAATTTATCCCAATAGACATACATACAAAAGTACATCTATCTTTCACTGTTTGAGAATAACTGGAATTCCAGTTCACAAAGCAGAATCCCAAAACTGAGTAAGAAATTAAAATTCCAGATTAAAAGAACAATTTTCTTACTGAAGAATTTAAAATGAATGAATAATTTTGGATTAAATATATGATGTAATATTGAGTGATAATATGTAATTAAATACATTTTTTGCAATAAATATTGCAAATGTCTTAAAATAGCCAAAGATGTAAAGCAGATAATATTTCAATTATTATTATTTTATAGCTAAATCAAAAAACAAATTTGGTCAAGGTGGAAGTATCTCAACTTGTCAGTCTTTTTTCTGGCAATTTTTGAGTGTGAGTGAGTATAACCTGAAAGAAAAAAGTAAAGAGAAGTTGTCCTGTGAAAGGCAATTCAAGTGGTAAAACATACATAAGCTACACCCCAAACTGTGTTTTCCCCAATTAATAATAGGAGTGAATAAAATCAAAACAAATTCACTCCTGTCTTATCTGCAAGAGTAATAATATACAATACTGTTTATTTTGATTGCCAATAGATGACTTTAAGAAAACAAGTGACTTAATGAAATGGAAAAAGAAATCACGCAGTAAATAATTTTTCCTCCAATGGAATGTCTTACAAGAATTATTTTCTAAAATTATATTTAGCTGCATTCAGAAAAGTTAATACAAGAATGCTTACTTTAAATTCTTTTCATGAAAATTATGGTCTTAAAATTTTGCTTCAAATGAGCCATAAAAAACATACCTTAAAGATAAAGCTTCCCATTTTTCATGTTTGATCCTTTTGCAGTTAAAAAATATCTAAGAATTTCTATATACAGTATATGCCACCATCACAGTATATACTGTATTTTTTAGTCATGTTAAAAGTGGAATTTATGTGAATCAATTTTGGAAAAATTTATATACCTGACTCATGATTTTAATTATTTTTATTTAAATTGTTAATAATATGAATTCTCAAATATTTGTATAAATTCCTACCTCGTATTGAAATTTTAACGTTGGGTAATACACATATTCTCAAGTAAATTTATAGTTATTAACTGAATAATTTATAAATATATGCAGCACAATAAAGAAAAATCTATTTATCACACCACATTAGAACTGAGCATTTCTTTTAAAGAGAAAAAAATCAAAAACATTTTTTCTACCAATGTGAAAACATGGCAGAAAAAATGTTTTTGATACCAATGTGAATGTTTAAAAATGTACAATGAAGTAATATTTTTCATATTAAAAAATAATAGATTTATTTTAAAAATAAGAAATTTAAAGTGCAGAAGTTAATTTTAATACTTCTCACAATCTATATTTAGTTTCACTAATAAAAAATAAAATATAACATATAAACAATGTAAAATTATTGAATTTAAGTATTGATTTTGATTTTATAATGAAATGCATTTACTTTAATAATTTTCGTTCTTCAAAAAGTAATTTTTAGATCCATGACAGGCAAATAAAAGTATCCATCTGCAATGATATAGAATATAGCTACCTAATTATTTTCCCTGTAATAAACTAAACTGCAAATTAATAAAAAGAAATAACAATGTTCAAGAAGCGCTCAATTCGTACATCATTTGTTTGTTAGAAATAAAATGCTCACCGGATAAATCTCATGAAGATAGGTCGCGCTTATATCAACTACTACCTTTTCAAAATTAACCTCTAACAATGAGAGTATTCTGTAGTACGTTTTCCACTTTATAAGCTATAAAATGTGTACAGAATTTCAATTTTATTCTAAAAATACAACTTCCATTGTAAAAAATATTAAATTGATATTAAGTAGGAATTCGAATTTTCAAACAAAAATTTATCTACATCAATGAAAAATGAATAGTCGATACTTCATGTGCTTTTGCTCTGAATGGATTGCTAAACAAATATTTTCTTTATATTTGTGTGTTTTATTTTTCATTTTATACTTTATTTCTAATTTTTCTATATATTATGATATACACATTTATATTATTGTATGCTCCATACATTATTTTTTATGTAATTTATGTTACCTCACATAGAAAAAGCAACACCAAGAAGGAGTTGCCAGAAAGTTACGAAACTATGCAAACAGAGAGACAACAACGAACAATAAGTGGTTTGTATTTCGAAATACACTACTGGCCATTAAAATTGCTACACCAGGAAGGCGGCACACCACACACGCGAAATTTGCATGACGGGTAGAACTTGCTGTGATATGCAAATGATTAGATTTTCAGCGCATTCATACAAAGCAGGCGACAGTAGCGACACCTACAATGTGTATAAAACCAGAGATTTGACAGCAGTTTTGTCATACTAAATTTCCGTTTCAACGTTGTGTTCGGCAAAGAAAGTTGTTGTAATGCCTCGTGTAAGAAGAAAAAATGCCTATCAGCACGTATCTGACTGATCGAGGAAGGATTATAGCCAACCGGGATTGCGGTTTATCGTACCGCAATATTGCTGCTCGCGTCGGTCGAGACCCCATGACTGTCAGAAGAATATGGAATCGATGGTTCAGGACAATCATACGGAACGTCATGCAGGATCTCAGCGACCCCCCATCACTAACAGCAGAGAAGACAAACATCTTATCCGCATGGTCACAAGGGATCGTACAGCCAAGTCACGAATCCTGAGTCGAGAAATGGAGTCATTTGCAAGGCAACAAGTTTCTGCTCGAACAGTTCGACGACGTTTGCAGCAGCATGAATTGTCTGCACGGCTACCATTGACGCTGCGTCACAGACACGAGCGCCTTCAATGGTGTGATCAGCGACGAACCTGGACGCGGGAATGGCATCATGTCATATTTACAGATGAATCTCGGTTCTGTATACAGGACTATGATGGCCGCATCCATGTTTGGAGGCATCGTGGAGAACGCGCATTGCCAGCTTGCATTGGACATCGCCATACTGGAGGCCCATCTGCTGGAGTGATGGTATGGGGTGCCATTGGAAACACGCCTCGATCACCTCTTGTTCACATTACCGGCACTTTGAATAGCAACCGTTATATATCCGATGTGTTAAGGCCCGTGGCTCTGCCCTTTCTTCGAGGCCTCCCTAATGCTTTGTTTAAACAGGATAATGCAAGACCGCATGTTTCCCGTACTGTTCTGAACTTCCTTGATACAGAACAGGTTCGACTGTTACCCTGGCCAGCACGTTCTCCTGATCTGACACCAATTGAGAACGTGTTGTCAATGGTTGCCGAGCGATTGGCACGCCATCACTCACCATCCACTACTGTCGATGAACTGTGGCATAGTGTTGAAGCTGCATGGACTGAGATCTCCGTACATGCCATACAATCTCTGTTTGACTTCATGCCTACGCGGATAAATGCTGTTATTGCAGCCAGAGGTGGCAGCTCTGGGTACTGATTTCTCAAAATCTATACATCCTAATTTCCTGTAAATCTAATCACTTGTTCTTTCCACTATAATATATGTGTCAAATAAATATCGTTCTGTTATTTGCATTCCTTCTTGGTGTAGCAATTTTAATGTCCAGTAGTGTATATGTATGTAGAACGATGGTGGACTTCGATATACGAAACACCACGTCTAGGCACAGAGTCAATGAGAATATGGTTGGTGTCCTGAGGAATGGATCTTCATTTCCTGTCAACCATTTGCCAAAGTGCGTCTTCTGAAGGAGACAGTGACAAGGTCTACAAATGGCGTCCAATCATAACTCAAACGTGTTCAACAGATGAGAGATCTGGCGAACACGGTGGCCAGGGAAGCAAATGTACACCTTGGAGGGCACACTATGTTGGCTCATACGAGCAATATGTGGTCGGCCATTATCCTGCTGATAAAAAGCATTAGGCATGTTTTAAAGGTAAGGTAATGTCTTCTGCTGCCGCATATCATCTACGAAACGTTGGATTGTCATAGTGCTGTGAATACGAACTAGAGATGATCTGGAATTGAGTGCAATGGCACCCTAAACCATGATTCTGCGTTGTTGCAGTGCAAAAAATGACCGTTGAGCGACAAACAAACCAAATCTGCGTTGTCGCATGGTGACGTTTTCCACATTTGCTGCAGGAGTGGACCTGTCTCCACGTCACGCCACACTCGTACGTGGTGATTATCAATGAAGAAATAGAAGCGTGACTCATCTGAGAAGACAATCCTGTGCCACTCCATCGTAAACATCGCTCTAATCAAGCATTATTCCAGATGCTGGCATCTATGATGCGGGATCATTCAAAAGCAGTCTTTTTAACAGATGCTCTGATTGCAGGCCCCCAGCAACTAATCGATGGTAAATGATCCCACACAACACAAGTACGTTTATGGGACGTCATCTGGATGATCCAGCGTAATCCAGTGGATCCTCCACTGACCATCCACAAGACACCCAATGGACGTTCACAGAGAACCTCGGATGAACGTGTTTTGGATATTGTCACGTGACATAAGTACTGACGTCCCGAATCTGGCACGGGAGAATATGTATGAGCTTCCAATCATAAGCTCATATTTTTATGAATGATCCGTACTTCCGAAATTACTAATATTTTGACAGTCACTTGAAAATCCCTTATTTAACTGAATTGGCTAAATAAAAATTAACTGTACTTAATATTCAGAAACATTTATTTCAATTTGTTTCATAAGTTTCAACATTAAAAATGGATCTAATTTTACAAGGGTAAACTTAATTAACATAACAAACTCATCTCTTGTCATTGGAAAATTTTCAGATTAATTTTATTTAAATTTCTCATCTTAAAGAAATAAAACCTAAGATTTGCCACATAAAGTAATTTTATTAAAGTTAATTCATTATTCTCATCTCAATTATATAGTTATTTTTTATTCTAATTAAAAATAATTTATCATGAAAATGCAAGTTTAACAATCAATTTAAAAAATGACTATACTATAAAAAATATACTTACCAAAAAGTCGGGTTAAAAATTGTTAAACTATAATATAAAAATTTCATACAATTTTAAAATTATGTATTATACAAAGTATTAATTACTTGAAATCTATTTTGTTTTTGAAATTAGACATTAATAAAGCACACTCAAACACTTTTTCCCGCTCAAACTAGAAAGCCCATTAAATCAATTTACAAGAAAACTGCATGTATACTCGTATACTGAATAGATTTCTTTGAGCAGTATAAAATTTTAAAGCACAAGTTTCACGTGATAAATGGTAAAATTTTATGTATTAATTACAATTAAATCAATTTTTAATCTTAAACTTAAGCAAATTTAAAATGGTTGTTTTTGAATATTAAGGACAGTTAGTCTTTGTTTAGCCAATTCAGTTTAATAAGTTATTTTCAAATGACTAACAAAATATTAGTAATTGCACAAAAATTTATCAATTTGCCAAATTTTCTATTCATTCACTTTTTTTCATAGTAATTTAAAAATATATTGTTTTTAAAAGTTACAATTAAAAAAGTTTAGAAACCCCTTCAATATTTTAAAATAACTAGACATGTTGTACATTTCAAGGTTGAAAGTGAAGTTTGCTAAATTACTCAAAATATGTTTAATAGAATATCTAGACATAATAATGGGAAGAAAATAAAATGAGAAAATACAGAAAAGAGTTTTATAAAACAAGTAAAATCAAAACACAAGGTTTATTGCATTAAAAATTAGATGAAAATATAAAATGAAAATTAGAAAAAGTAAATAAAGTAAAATTAGATTAGAAGTTTAACAATCAATTTAGCTGAAAAATATTAAAAATTCTATTTTAACGTTTTTGTCCCGGAGGTACAACTGTTGTACCACGAAAGTGAGTGTCTCAGAAGACGGCTGTGGTACAGCAATTGTACCATGGATTTTTTTCCCCCTTTCAAGCACTTGACTTTTTCCCGCTCAAATTTCTTCGGGCAGTTGAGGGAGATTTTATATGCTGCTCTTTTGTGTGTGAAAGTCGTAAAAATTGGGGACTTGTCTGAGCGGAAAATTTTGGTGAAAAACGGTTTTATTGGCTCCTCTCTTTTTAAAAAGGAAGCATATTCATCCTCATTGTAGCAATTTTTTTCATTATAATCAGTTACTTTTTTGTCGCTAGAAATAAAACAAAAATGAAAATACTTCCAATCATAAACTGAGATGCAGTAGATATTTAAGAAAGTTGCCTTATAGTTGTGTCAGTTTTTCCTCTCGTTGTTTTAATTTCTGTATAAAATTCAAATAATCACGGTTTTGATTCTTAATAATAATTTAATAAGCATAGTTTTATAAAAACTTAAAAAACACTGCAGATAAGAATTTATTCCCAATATATAATGTTTTTTGCTAATTTTTTGATAAGAATTTTATAAAAATATTTCTGAGACTAATACGAGTATATTTTGGAGTGAACTATTTGAATGAACATTTTTCAAGTTCTCAATCATTGAGAAATGAATAGAATATTACTATTGTATGACAAATGTAATTTTATTAAGCAATCAGCCTGAATGCTACATATAAAGTAGAAACTCAATATTCGTCTGGCTACATTCATTGTGCAAAACATTTCATAATTAGTTACAGAAACACGCAGAAAGGAAAAGTCCATTTTTAAGCTTTTTCCTTAAAAGTGAAAGATTAAAAAAAGTATATATTTTAATCCATTCAATATAGAAATTTGTCATAAATAAAAATATTTAAATCAAAAGAAAACAGAAATCATTACTTTATTTAACACAGAAATTACTTTTAATCTTTTTCAAATGCAACTTCGGCAATTTGCATGTACTTACTTATAAAAAGAAATATTTGTTCCAAATATCTTTATTTACATTTTTAATATCAGGCATGATGCTCTTAGGAATGTTTTTGAAATATTCAGTTAGTTTATTGCTTATCATTTTTATTATAACTAACTGCAAATTCCTTACTTTAAAGAAGTCTGTAATTGTTTTAAACAATTATTTCAAAAAATTCTCTCTAATAAATATACTCTATATCATAGTTTTTATAACAGACTAAATTTGTTTCACAAATGTATGCATATAATCTTAAAATTCTTATAACACTTCTTAATTTGGTATGTAAAACAACGAATGGAAAAAAATCGATTGCTTGTCGATAAGTATAGTATTTATGGTAAACATATTTACATTTTCATGAAAATAAAGGCAGATCTATCGCGGTGTATCACCCTCAAAAGATAAAGATTCATCATGGTGAAAACTTCAACACTTAAGAGGAGTGAAAATGACCCTCTCCTTTCAGTCAAGGGGGTAGGAAATGTCTTCTTCTCGCGCCACCGTATTAGCAGTTTTTTGAAACGGTGATGCCGGGCTCAAGGTTAAAAAGTATGAAATTAATGTGTTTAAGAAAATTAAGCTTTCACAGTGTTACAAGTAAATGCAGTATTTAATTATAATAGAATGTGTATTTTAAACTGAATTCACAACACATCATATGAATAAAATATTTTACTATACAATATTTTTAATTTCATTCAGAAATATAGCTTATGGATGGCGTGCACAATTTTTAATACAGGTACACCAATAGAATTGGCCAAAGCAGTATTCCATCTTATACCATGTAAAAGAAAATAAACATTTTGAATTTCAACGTAGTTTTTATTTCAATTCTATACAGTAACAGTAAACACACAGTGTGCTGATTAAGTGGATGTGTTTTTAAGTTATTACATAGATCTATTACATATTATTAAGAAAAATATTTAAAATCAGGAGTTAAAATGTAATATTAATTTGTATGGAACATTAATTTCAAATATTAAACTAAATTACAATATACTAATAGTCATATTTTCTCAACTCTATACTTAAAAAGTATTTTGTTGAAAACACTTCATAATTACAGGAAATTTTGAAATATCTATTATAATTTTCAAAAACTCTCTACTTTACAGTTTCTAATTCAATTCTAAATTAAAGTCACTGGAAAAAAGGAATAGCATTATATACAATATGGGATTCTTAAAGCTTATAATGGGATTCTAAATAATAAAAAGTTTTCCTTTTAGATATTATCGTTCAAAGCAGTAATAACCTAAAACTAACTTTCTAAACAATTAAAATTCTTAACATTATGATGTTTTTTTTTTTTTTTTTTTTTTTTTTGTCTATCAATTTTTCAAAAAGTCTGTACTTTGTCATTTTATACATAAGAGCAAAAACAGAAATTATTGATATATGTCCTTATATAAATTATGGAGTTATTAATTTCATTCTACATATTGTTTTCAAATAATGAATGAAAATTGTTTTGCACATAAGAAATTTTCTAGGAAAGAAATGCCCGTTTGAATTTTATAAACAGTGTTTTGAATTTCTTATTGACAAGAAAAAGAAAATACTACAATGTCATTTGAATTCTGGTACTATTTATCAAATTTCAACAAATAAAATACTACTATTTAACTTTGGAATAGTTGCTAATATTGGCAATTTTTAACTCATTAGAATATCTTTTTGGATATCATAATAATGATCTATCCTTAAGAGACATATCTATTAAATTCAACATATCAAAATCGACAGTGGATTTTTTGATTAAAAAGTGGAAGGTAAGTTGCGATTTTTTAATGGGCTTCTTCTACCCGGCAAACAAACGAAATTAAGAGATAGAGACCAAAGAATACTATCCAAAAATTTTGAATAAATATGCTATACCAATCCCCTACATCTCAGAAGCTCCAAAAAGCATCCGTGACTGTTGTTTCAATAAATACCATCAACAAGGAATGTGCCTGGTTTCCATGGTCATACATCAGCCCATAAGTATTTAATTACATTATCCAACCAAGGTGCTCGGTTGAGATAGGGTGAGGCAAGTCTAAATTAGACCGTAGATAAGTAGAAACAGGTCCTCTTGACTAATGGTTGGTTGGTTGGGTTTTATGGCGCAAGGTCCAAAAACGGACATGCTGCGCCAAGAATAAAGTTTAGAAGTAGATATTTTATTTTATTATTATTATTTATTTATTTATATTATTTTATTTATTAATTTATTTTGAAAACCCAAGCAACATTAAAACTTTAAAAAACAAAATTCAGTGTATACATATATTAAAATCCAATTACACATAAAAGGAAAAACAAAATATATATACTTTTAAAATTTAAAAAATGTAAATTAAATATAATGTATAAAACCTATTGCCCTCAAAAAGGCAAATAGGTTCTTGTGGGGTGGTTCCCCAAGCAAATCAAAAAGGGTTAAAATATCACAATTAAACGATATTGTACACGGTACACGATATTGGATAAAATATGATCATGAAATTAAAATATGATAAACAGTGAATGGTTCATCACACGTTTCACACCATGGATTTATTTTATTTAAAAACAAATGTCTGTGTGTGAAACGTGTGTGTCCGATACGAAGGCGAGTCAATCTAACATCTGCACTTCGTAACGGTAAAACTGACAATGAAGTGAGAGATGAGAAGATAGTATGCAACTTGTTGCCGACCTGCAACTTCCATGACTCCTGCCAAAGACCATATATAAAACTTTTTATAGCCTTTCTCACATCTGAGAGAGGAACCGATGGTAAAATTGGATGTGATGCAGTCTTTGCCGCTGCATCAGCTCTCTCATTTCCTTTAAGACCCATGTGGCTTGGTATCCAACAAAATACAATTTCTTTTTCCTTGCCAGCAAGGGAATCCAATGTTTTAAAAATTTTGGACACAACAGGATGACAGGTAACACTATTGTTTTTCAAGGCTTCAATAATACTCATGCTGTCAGTATAGATACATGTTTATGATAGTCGCCTGTATTCACATGCTGAAGCGCATAGTATAAAGCAGTTGTTTCAGCAGTAAAGATGGAGCAGGACGAATGTAGGCTGTAATTAAAATCTGTATTATTAATAAAAACTCCACAGCCCACATGTCCTGCTGTTTTAGAACCATCTGTGAATACAGGTTTGTATAATTGATTCTGACAGCGATGAGAATAGTACAGCTGTTGAAAAACAATAGGTGTTGTGTCCGATTTTTTAAATTGAGCAAAGGTATTTATAAAGGTATTTGTTGGTTCATACCAAGGTGGATAGAGAAATTGATTAATTGACTCTATCCGAACATCACATAGGTCTGTGAGCCAGAGATGTGATTTGGCTCTTGTGAGAAAAGGTGGGATGCTCAATGGACGAGCATCATATAGTCGTTTCAAAGAGGCATTAGGAACCATAGAACGTAACGGATGATCAGGGGTCGACATGATCTTAGCATAATAACTGAGAAACTGCTGCATACGTCTCAGGTCTAACGGTAATTGATGGCAAACCACGTATAGACTCTGGACGGGGGATGTGCGGAATGCCCCAGAGCATATCCTCAAAGCAGAGTGATGAACTGTATCCAATCTTCGTAAAACAGAAGATCTAGCCGCTCCATAAACTACACATCCGGAGTCAATGTGGGATAGAATCAATGACTGATAAATTCTAAGTAGTGATGTGCGATCTGCACCACAAGATGTATTTGACAACACCTTGAGGATATTAAGCGATCACTCACACTTCTTCCGCAAATTTAAAACATGCGGAAGAAAGGTTAATTTTCGGTCAAAGATAATACCCAGGAATTTAATTTCATTGACTACTTGTATTGGAGTGTTGTTGATATTTATCATTGGATCATTATGAAGGCTAGTCTTTCTGCAGAAGTGGACACATCTGCTCTTGCTAGAAGATAAAGTATGGCCATTCTCAGCACACCATGCAGCAAGCTTATTAACTGCTGTTTGCAGTTGTCTCTCAATTAACCCCATATTCGAACCCTGACATGATATTTGCAGGTCGTCAACATAGAGTGTACCATTTATTGATGGTGGTAATTGATGTAGAATGTTACTGATGAATAAATTAAAATTAGTGACACTTAAAATGGAGCCTTGGGGGACACCCTCGGCTTGAATAAAAGTATTAGAAAATACTATTCCAATACGAACTTTAAAAATACGAGAGCTTAAAAAATTCTGTAGGAATATCTGGAGATTACCCCGAAAGCCAAAATCATATAATGAACGGAGAATTCCATATCGCCATGTACGATCGTATGCCTTCTCGATGTCAAAGAAAATGGAGACCAGATGGTTTCGCCGCACAAAAGCATTGCGGATTTGGGTCTCCAAATATGTAACATTATCAAGAGTGGATCTCCCTTTACGGAAGCCACTCTGATTAATATGTATGCATTTATTTTTTTCTAAGACATATACGAGACGGGCGTTGACCATACGTTCGAGAGTCTTACAGAAGCAGCTTGTCAGAGCTATTGGTCGATAATGTGAAGGATCTGAAGGATCCTTACCAGCCTTAAGGATCGGAATCGCTACCGCTTCATTCCAAGCTGATGGGAATTTCTTTTCAGTCCAAATCCTATTGAACAAATATAATATGTTCGATAGGGAGTCTGGACTTAAATTTCGAAGCATTTGATAGCTGATTCCATCAGGTCCTGGACTGGTATTATTGGCCTGCTGTAATGCTCTCTTCAATTCCAACATCCGAAATTCACAGTTGTAAGGCATGGCTTCACCTTGGTTGAAACGAATTGGTGTTCGCTCAGCACGACTCTTTGTCCTTAGAAACGAAGGACTATAAGAGTCGTTGCTTGAGACGCTAGCAAAGGTTTCACCAAGGACATTAGCGATGTCCTTAGGAGAAGAGTATACAGCAGCTCCGGATTTCAAAATAGGAAGGGAAAATTCTCTATATATTCCATTGGCTGCTTTCACTTTTCTCCATAACTGTGTACTGGATGTGGAAGAAGTAATTGAGGATACATAGCGAGACCAGGATTCCTTCTGACTTCGACGACGAACTCTGCGAGCTAGAGCTCTTGCTCTCTTAAAGGCGACAGGATTCTCCGTTGTGGGGTATCTCCTAAATAACCCCCATAACTTCCTTTGTTTTTTATAATTCTCTTGGCATTCTTTGTTCCACCAAGGTTTGCAACGCCTGTGTGTTATAAAGGAACTCTTAGGAATAGATGCATCAGCTGCATTCAATATTGCTTCGGTGACCTTATATATAGCATCATCAATATCATCGATCGTAACCATTTCATTATCAACAACTACCAATTGTGTGAATAGCGTCCAATCTGCCCTACTGTACACGTAAGTAGGTAGACGTTGTCCTACACTACTACCTCCAGTCTGGGAGATGACGAGAGGAAAATGGTCGCTATTATGCAGATCATTTCCTACTATTAGATCTAACAATGGCAGAAGAGATGGAGAACAGATGGCAAGATCGAGAGAATGAAATGTTCTTGTGGGTATGTGAAAATATGTTTTCTCGTCGGTATTAAGCAGACAGAGACTGTTTTCTGAAATAAACCGCTCTATCTGCCGACCGCGAGAATTAGTATCATCATTTCCCCACAAAGAACTATGGCCATTAAAGTCACCTAACAACAGAAATGGTGTAGGCAGCTGATCTATTAATGCATCGAGTTCCTCTTGGCGGATGACATCATGTGGTGGTAAATATATACTACAGACTGTTAATAAGCATGAAGTATGAATTCTTACCGCAACAGCCTGTAGAGTAGTATTCAATGGATGGACAGTGCTGGGAAAAGTATTAGATGTTAATATACATACACCTCCAGACACTGCGCCATCATCACCTCAGTCTTTTCTAAAGCTGTTAAACCCACGCATGGATAAATTATTGTTGGACTTCAGGAATGTTTCCTGAAGTGCAACACATGCGGGGTTATAGGCTGAAATGATAGAATTGATGTCATCAAGATGGGAACGCAAACCACGGCAGTTCCAAGAAACAAAGGAAGTTATTTTTTTAATTTGAAAAGCTCTTTTCCAGGAGCTGGAAGGCGGGTCATCTGACATCTCCTCGAGCGATAAGTCTTCGTCCGAGGGATGTAAGGAAACAGCGTCAGCCTCCAGGGACAAGGCTTTAAGGGTGGAAATGGAGGGTCTTTGTGAGCCCTCCTTAGAAGATTTTAATTTTAAAGCCTTCATGGCTTTTGATTTAGCATTAGGAGCTCTTCTGTTCGTTGATGGTCGTGATTTTGGCTTTGATTCAGATTTTGTGGGTAATTTTTGTAATGGAAGTGAGTAGTTGTCAGTTTGTGTGCTACAGGAAACGGTAATTTTCTTAGCAGCTGCTGCATAACTAACACCTTGTTGAGGAGTTAGAGATTGAACTTGGCGTCTCGCCTCAGGATACGAGCATTTGTTTTTAACTTTTATGGTTGTGATCTCTTTTTCCAATAGCCAAGTTGGACAAATTCGAGAATAGGAGGGATGGTCACCTTTGCAGTTGACACACCTAACCTTTGCATTGCAGTTAGTGCTTTCATGACCGACTTCTGCGCAGCGTGCGCAGGTTAGTTTGCCTCTGCATGCCGTCTTCGAATGTCCAAAACGTTGGCAATGGAAACAACGGAGGGGATTAGGAATATATAGCCGTACGGGTAAGTTCATATAAGCCGCTTTTATTGATTGCGGAAGGTCTGGTGTTGCGAACGTCAGAATGAGGTGCTTTGTAGGTAAAAGCTTTCCATCACGTCTGACAGTTATACGCTTAACAGCACAGACCTTTTGATTCTTTAGATTTTCAAGGATCTCCTCCGTCGGCGTATTCAACAGATCCCCAGCGGAGATCACTCCAGAAGAAAAATTCAAGTTTCCGTGAGGGGTGACTGCCACCTCAAGGTGTGCAAGCATGCGCATCTTAATAATTCCAGCTGCTTGGGTGCTTGACGCAACCTCCACCATTAAATCTCCTGAGCGCAATTTCCTTTTACTTTTCACTTCCCCTACAACCCCCGATATTCCTTTGTGTATAAGGAAAGGATATACTTTTTCAAAATTATCCTCCTTCCTTTTAATAACAAAAAATTTTGCACAAATTTCTGACATTAGTTGCTCCCGTGGGAGAAAAGAAAAGTTAATATTCTCCATTATAATGAAAATAAAATTTCGGGACCTGACCGCACCACCCGCCACCGAGTCCAACAAGGGGATGCAGACCAGCTGCACCAGTGCTAGTCAGGTCCTATACGCTCACAGTACATCCCTGAAGTGGCCTCCACCCTTAATGAGTCACCCAGTAGATGTACCGATCGCTTGATCCATAAAGCCGATCGATGTTCTGAGGACCACAACACACCTCCTGTTTACCTGAAGCAGAGGCCAAAGTAATGTGTTGGTCTCTGGGGGCCTCAATTACCAGGACCCTCCTTTCCAGGGACACGGGTCTCCACGCACGGCAAACACATGGGTGATTTAGTCCTCAAGAGTAGCTAATAGCAACAGAGCGGCAAAACCTACTCAAGGAGAGCCCTCAATCTCTTACGAGGCAACCACACTGAGGGAGAACAGTAAGAAAAAGCAGAAGAGTAGAGGAGAGAGGAAAATAAAGAAGAGGACAGATCACTAGGGTACCTCGGGATTGTGACACCCGTGTTTACCTAAAGAAGGTAAACCCCCTGAGGGGTATATCTTGCGGGGAACACCCAACTACTGAAACAGAATCTGATTGAGGAAGGAGCATTCTTATATCAAGAACTGTTTGGCAGTCTGGTGATAAGTAAGGAGAGACGGTGCGAAGCAACCATTACAATAAAAGGAGGGCATATCCCATATTTAGAAACATCTGCTTGTTCTTCCTCTTGGTCACACAATAATGTGTAACGATAATATGATTTCAATAAAACTTTTATGTTTGACTATATACTGTGTGCATTGTATTTGTTTTTCTGCAAGTATGCTTTAGTCATCGCTTAAGTACAAAATGGTCTCGCTACTGAATTTCATTTTTCTCTCAGATGATTTCTCCTGGTGTTACGGCAAAAAGAGAGAATTTTTGCGTGAGTCTCTTTCTCTCTGTATATATATATATATATATATATATATATATATATATATATATATATATATATATATATATATATATATAGCATGATCAGAAATATCTCAAACACATGAATAAAAAATCAAAAAAATATGTGCAAAAATTATATGTTTGGCAATACATTCAGTGCGCAAGAAGATTAAATAGAATTTAAAAAAATGTAAATAATTGAGCCTTTTTTAATATTTGAAAAAAATTCTGAAAGAAGACCAATAAAGCAAATATACAAGACTATTTACGAGTAGTAAACACGTAATACAGTAAAGAATCTTTGCTTCCTACTTGAGAAAATTTCAAGTGGATCTTATGAGCGTGTGAGGGAATATCAGGGAGTCGGTGAGAGTGGGCTTCAAAGAGGATAGGTGAATGTCTCGGTAAAAAGAAAACCTAAATTTTAAAACTTCCACTACGTAATTATTTGAAAATATGAGCGTAATGTTGTACGTGGCATATTTGCTTAAATGTAATAAATAATTAGCTTAGAATTGCTTTCTATTTTATTATGCCATATGCAAAATATTTTGGGGGCAGCTCACGGGATTAACTCGTTTTTTTGGATTAAGTTTATCTTGATCATCGATACTGAATGAATGTGAGGGTGAGTACCATTTCATTTGGGGGCAATCAATTATTAATTATTGCTGTGGTTTTTTGGGCATCATTGTATTTTGGTTTCAAATGGTTACATAAAAGTTGAAGCATGATTGCTTAGATTTGGTTTTGGTATAAATATTTATACAAATTATTGTGAAAAATGCATCATTGCATTTTAGTTTCAGTTTGTTACATAAAAGAAATGTATTATTGCTTAAATTGATTGAAATTGATACTTATACAGGTGGTCACCTTTGGTCGTAAAATATAGAAGCTATTTTTTACAAGGAAAATTTATATTTGTATAAGAAACCACATCATTGGTTTAAATGCACACTCCATTTCCTCACATAGAAGTTTAGCATCATTGCTAAAGTTATATATAAACAAAACTATTGTTTTTTGTTAATAAATGATCATCACTGATTGATAAATAAGTAATCATTGTAACTTAAAAATAATTGGTTTAATTATCAATTTTATTATGTCTTATGTAAATTTCTTTTTAATATAAGAAATTTTGCATTCTTAATTATTGCTAATTTTGAATAATTTAAAAAAATATTGAGGGTAATACCGTGTAATTGGAAATTAAAGCAAATGTGCTTTTTAATTTTTGAAATTAAAACTCATGGTTCAGATTTTAATTTTTCATGTATTAATGTTATAGGTTATATGGAAAATAAAGGCATAATTGCTTGTATGCTTACATTGTATGAATATTCATTAAGAAAATTTAAATTTATATAGACAAAGTATCTCGTAAAAATTATATATGCATGTATGTTAATTAAGTTTATGTTTGTGTAGCCGCAATACCTCATAAAAATTATATCTGTGTGTTTTATGATACACATTAATAAAAGTAAGTTTTATTTCAAAAGCAATCATTTAAAAAATATTTATTAAATAATTTTACGAAAATGTTACACCTTTTCTTAAGTTAAAAGTAGATAAAGTTCTGAATATGTGAATTGTTTTTGAAATACTGTAATTGCATATTAATTAAAAGAGGTGTTTTACAAAACAGTACATTTTGTTTTCATTGTTTATAATGATTTTTGCAGAACTTCCTTGTTAATTGAATTCGGTTTCTTACTGAGAGGTTAGAAAATTTCTTTGTGAATTAAAAGACAAAAAGGTAAACACTTTTGGTATTTGCCGCCCAACTTGTATAGTGGTCAGCGTGCCTGACTGCGGATAGGGAAGTCCTAGGTTCGAATCAAGGTTCGGGCATGGATGTACTTTCTCTCTCTATCTATCTATCCTGTCTTTGTCGTTTCCTGTATGAATGTGGAGTGACTGGTTCCCAAACCTATAAACGGGTACCTATGGCATATATATACTGAGGAAGTCGGACTCTACACCAAATATGGCTCAGTTGGAAAAGTGGAGAGCGCACCCTATGATCTCAGTTTAGCTGGCACACGACAACACCAACATCAATTCTTGTTACGATTAGTGTTTTCTTGGATGCGGTTAGGCTTAGCAATTTGAAATGTGGGGTAAACCCCGCTTTATTTACATGGTTGTTATTAATGTTTTTTTAATTACTGTTAGGTGGGAGAGGGGGGAATCCACATCTAAATATGGTTAAGTTAGAAAAGTGGAGCAGCGCACCCATTATTGCAAGCCTGGCTAGCACACGACAACAAGAGCAACTTTTGCCATTGAAAGCTTTTTATAAGATCTTCATGGCTTGGTTGACCTTTCTGTAGTTTATATCTACATCTTACTTCACTCTTATAAGCAATGTTCTACCAACCAAATAGTGTTTAATGATATTAATTAGAATATTATTATCAATTATACTGTTTTCCAATCTGCATATTTGTTTTTTGATGCTATTAAACTTAATATAACTAATATAAAGTTTATTTAATTGATTAAAATTAATATTTTTATGACTTTGAGTAGAAATAGTGGAATTCCAAAACATTATATATATATATATATATATATATATGTATATATATATATATATATATATATATATATATATATATATATATATATATATATATATATATATATATATATATATATATATATATATATATACGACCCTTTAAAGTTAAGTACCGGAATTGTTTATCCTCTGAATGTTACTCTAAAATAAGAGTCCTATAATACATTTATATGTATTTGATTTAAGGAAATCTTGAAAACAAAATTATTTCAGAATAAAACAAAATTTTTCGATGCTATTTATAATCATATGGAGACCAGCTCTATTCTTACTGGAAATTACATATTTTCCAGTGTAAGTATGTTGCTATATAGCTCTCTAAATATAAAACTGGTATTTAAATAGAATTTTACTATTAATCTATTAATGGTGGAACTGTTCATTAGAATGATGAAATTACATTTCTTGGTACCACCATAGATTAAAATGGAAACTTTAAAGTCTTTGTTCAGAGTATTAAAAATAAAACCTTTAAGAGAGAATTATTTAAAATTTTTCTAGAAAAAATTGGTGTTCTATCTCTTCATACCTTCATCTAGACAGTTTTTTAATATGTTTCTGTGGTACGGTAATGCTATATTATCTCTTCTCTAAAAAGCGCCTCTCCTCCAATCATTAGCTGTCATACTCTTGGAACTGTTTTGGGCCTTCATAAAGGAACATCTACCTTTGAGTTAAGAAAAATAACAATCGCAATTTTCATCTCAAATAATATGAATTAAATTTCAAATTTTGGCTTAAAGATAAAATGGGATAGATGATTACTTCTAAATTTGATATATATATATATATATATATATATATATATATATATATATATATATATATATATATACGTATATATATATATATATATATAAACGTATTATTAAAGAAATAAAAAATTAGTTTATAAGTGTCTATTAGACAGTGCTTAGCTTAAGGAATGAATTTAGCAAAAAAATGCCCAACCTTTTGTATAATCCCGGAGTAAGTAAAATGTTGATCAGAAATAAATCTTTAGATCTCCATATGTTCTAGAAAAAAATGCATGGTTTAAATATGAGAACAAATCAGAAACTATAAAGGAAAATACATCTAGTTATAAAATTTCTGCAAAAGTAATCATATTTCATTTCTAGTTCTCCTGATAAATGCACATTATGTGAACATTTGTTAAAAATATTTTACAATAACAAAAGGAATGCTCTTTTGCATTTAAAAATTTTTTCTATTCTTAAAGCACATGCCTAATTGCTTAAAATAAATGTCTGTCACGTATATTTCGTAGGTTGGGTATACTTTTGGCTCACTATTCCCCATATTCATATTATGAGTAAATTATAATTAAATTAGATTTCCCTTAACCACTTTGATATCTTTGTTTATGACATTTGTAATGGTGTTATTTTGCTTACACCATAATAGATTTACACTTCTGAGATTGGTTTGTTTGTCGCTCAACGGTCATGTTTTGCACACGAGGGCTAATTAGACCGGGACTTACGGTTTAAAGTGGAATCCGAACCACTACAAACATCCATGCCCAAGGTGGGATTCGAACCCACGAACTGTTGAACCGAAGGCAAGAGCGCTAACCATTCGGCTGCCAGCTCAGCTTTCATTTTGAGAATCGATAGCTCTAAACTCACACACACACACACACACACACACACACACACACACACACACACACACACACACATATATATATATATATATATATATATATATATATATATATATATATATATAAATATATATATATTATATATATATATATATTTGCTTCACTTCCATTCTTCAGAATTATCACTCTTCAATAAGAGGCATTATAAGTCACAGCTAATTAACATCAAAAGGTCTCATTAGCACTGATTTCGGCTTAGTGAAACTGTAAATCTGTAATCATTTAATTACCATATTACCACTTTTATTATTTATCACAGCGTTTTCAGTGGGATTTGTCTTTAAATATTAAACCGCATAGTTATGATTCGTTCTTTTCATGTGCTTATATATCTTTGAATCAGAAATATCAACACTATATATAATTCAGAATTGATTATTTTATACTTAAAATACACATATACTATACATACATATGTATATAAAAGTGTATACAATTTGTCTATTAAAAAGGAATTGGTAATATAAATTTTTTCATCATTGACTAGTTGCCTTTTATAAAGGCATATAGACAAAGCTAATAAATTAATTTTAAAATTTTCATAAACTTTCGCATTTCTAATTAATGGGCATAAAAAAACTTCATAATTCAATTTTAAACAATTTTTTCATTAATTTGAAAACTTAAACTTATGCAAATTTTTTATTAAGAGTTGAACAATATTTAAATAAATTTTAATATCTAAATATTTATAAAAAGAGAATAAAATTTATTGGATAATTTTTACACTATGATTAAATTTTAAACGGCAGATCTACTGAATTTACATTACGTGATTTTTTTCATTATATTATTATCTATTACATCTATTATTTATTACATCGAATGTAATTCTGAAAGTAATCGATTTTTACTACATAGAAAAGTGAAAAAAAAACTATTTTTAAAATTGTCATATTAAGAAAAGTATAATAAATTAAAATATCTGTCTGTCTATATATATATATATATATATATATATATATATATATATATATATATATATATATATATATATATATATATATATATATATATATATGTATATATATACCTTTCAACTTTATACATTTTATAAGCTTTGAAAAATTGTGGAAACAATTTATTACATTTTGAACGTTTCAGTTTTCTTTGTTGGATTTTGTGCTGATAAAAGAAATACCAAATATCTTAAAAATCTAATCAGTTAATGTTTGGGGAAAAAACACGAAATATTCAATCATTACTTATTATTCAATCATTAAATGCAATATAATTAATTTGCATAAATTCACTATTAGAGAAATGTAGGAGATGGTCTGAACTGTGTTCCATTGAAAGAAAAACTTCCTTAACTATTAAATGCATGTAGTAAATTTATTATTTCTATACTTTATTTTCTAACGCTAGTTCATAAGAATTAAAAAAAATGTTTCTCCTCAAAGAGAAAGATATGTATGAACATTTAATTTTAAAAGTAGTTGCTAACTGATTTTAAATTATTTGAATATTTTTAAAACACAAAACTTTCTAGAGTGCAATAAATTTTAACAAGTAGAAATCAATTTTTAAAACTGCTCACACATTCCGAAGGGATTTTCTTTACTTTCAAGATAGCTATAAAAATCATCATTAGAAAGGAATATAAGCTCTAATACGATAACAACTTCTTTATAGTTATAAGTGAAACTTACATGAAACTAATGGGCCCTTTTGGTGAAACGATTTTATTAATCTTATGGTAATTCAGAGTTCTCATAAATATAAAACGGTTCGACATGCATAAAATCTTAATTTAATCAACCTATTTCAAATAAAAGCTGAATAATTTGAAATTAAGGGAATAAAATTTTTTAAGCGATAATGTTAGTGAAGAAGAAACTAAAAATAATTTTAAATTTTATTAAAACCACAAAATATTACATTTACAGTACGATGTACATGCAAAATACAATAAAAAATTACATAAATTTATACACAAAAAATTTATATTTATAAATTATCCACTTGAATATAAGCATTTGTTCAAAATTTACAGTATGAATATAAACATGTATTTTATAATATAACGTGTATTTAAAAATAAAGTGCATTCGTAAAATATTCACTTGGATACAAGCATTCATTTCTGATAAAGTATTTAATTCTCTATCTCTATGAAATATTCATGAATATTTCTATTTATAAAATTAAATTTTTGTTGAAGTATTTTTGAATATCTGTCGAAGAAAGTTTGATTGATTTCTTTCCTGTTTCTGGAATTTTAGGGAATATTTTTGTTTCTCTTAATGCGTTTGCTTTTAATGCTATAGACTTTTTCTTTGTCTTCGCTTCAGAAACATCGTCTACAAAAGATTTATTTGATTTTCTGCTTGTTTTCGAATTGCGTTTTGGCTTGCTAAGAATGAATGAACCTGTAGAACCAACAGCATTTATGGAAGTAACACTTCTCTGTAGTGTCTTATCTTCGAGGGCCTTGAGGATTACACACAAATTATAGTGTTATGCAAATGATTAAAATTTCAATGTTTTAACACACGAGTGGGCTCAAATTACATAAACATAGCTTTGTAACGAGACTTTTTAAGTACTCTACAGCTATATACTTGTAGTAATTGTTAGGTGAGATGTCTACTACACTTCCCGATATAAGATTAGTTTTATTGCAAAACGGTCATCTTTTGCACATGATGTCTAATTTGATAAGGACCTACAGTTTAAAGTGGAATCCAAACCATTACAAACATTCCTGGCTACGGTGAGACTCTCAAACGTAAGAGCACAACATTTCAACTTACAAAGTTTGAATGAAAATTAATCATTGGTCTTCGTGAAAGAGGTTTGGTTTGATTTGATTTGTTTGTCACTCAATCATTTTTTGCACATGATGCCTAATTAGAACGAAATCTACGGCTAAAAGGGGTCTCCGAGCTGCTAAAAATATTAAACTCGTGGTGGGATTCAAACCCATGAATTATTGAATCGAATGCAGGAGTGCTAACTATTCGGCATATTGTAGGGACTGGCGACGTACAGCCTCTTCAGACTAAGATTTAGTTCAGTATATCTTAGTGGGTGATGGGGGATTGACATGATTTAAAATAATAGTTTAATGATAAAACTGTTTACGGCGTAAGTGAAGTGGTGGCTGTTGACAAATCACATATAAGCTTTGAACGGGTGAAGTTCGGAATGCACCTGAGCAAATTCGAAGAGCCTGATGGTGTACAGTATCCAATCTATGAAGAACAGAAGCTCTTGTCGACCCATTTACAATACAATCATAATCTATTCGAAATAATGAAGGACTTATAAATTCTGAGCAATATTTCACGTTCAGCACCACAAAAAGTATTTGAAAGTACTTTTAAAATGTTTAATGACCTTACACAATTTTTCATTAAGCATAAAATGTGAGAGAAAAGCTTTTTGTCAACTCCAAGAAAGGTTATTTCATCAACCATTGATATAGGTGTGTTTCGTATATAGATGATTAGATTAGTATGAAGTCCAGTTTAACGGCAAAAATGAACCCATTTACTTTTAGTTGTAGAAATTTCGTGTCCATTCTTATTGCACCAGGAAACGATGTTATTTACAGCAAATTGTAACTTTCGTTCAAGTATAGGAATACTGGGACCTTGACAGGAAATCTGCAGATCATCCACATAATGTACTATGAATCGAAGGTGGAAGATTGTTTTAAATGTTGCTTGTATGGAGGTTAAAAAGCATGACACTTAAAAAGCTACCCTGGGGTATTCCTTTAGCTTGTGTAAAAAGATTTGAAAAAACAATCCAATGCGGACTTTAATAATATGTAATTCTAAAACATTCTGAATAAAAATAGGTAGATTTCCTCTGAATCTTAACTCAAACATTGTGTGGAATATATCATACCTCTACGTTCGATCATATGCTTTTTCTATATCGAAAAATATAAAAACAAAGTGATTTCACATGACGAAGGCATAACGAATATTTGTGATTCGAGGTATATAATATCTAGAGTCTGTGCCTTTACGGAAATCTCTTTGAACTGGAAAGATACATTTATTTTTCTCTATCGTATGAACAAGAACCCTAATGACCATACGTTCCAGTATGTTACTTAGGCAATTCATATGCAATTGGTCGGTAACTTAAAGGGTTCGAAGAATCTTTTCCAGGTTTCAGTATGGGAATGGTAATAACTTCTCTCCATAAGTTAGGATATTTATACATTTGCTTTACCCAAATTCTATTAAACAAAGTGAGCAAATTTTCAAGGGAATTAGTACTTAAGTGATGTATCATTAAGTAGCTAAAATCCTCCACACACACATCTGGACCAGGACTAGATTGTTTCGTGTGAGACTTGGTTGGTTAGTTGGTTTTAATGGCGCAAGGTCCAAGTAAGGACAAGTTGCGCCAGGCACAAAGTCGTATTTATCTGCTTCTTCTGTTCAAACCATGAAATTTTAAAATTATATTAAAATATCAGAAAAATATAAATATTTGTATTTTCTAAAATGTATAAGATTTAAAATTAAATTCAAATATCAAAATAAAATATAAATATTTGTATCTTCTAAAATGTTTAAGATTTAAAATTAAATTCATTTTGATTTAAAAATATCTAAATTAGATAAAATTCATAAAACCAATTGCTTTTAAAAACGCAAAAAGATTGCGATGTGGTGGCTCACCTAGCAAATCTTGTAAGGTTAAAATATTACTATTAAAAATGTAAAGCGATAATTGTTAAAATCTGGTCACACAAATGAAATATGACGCACTGTGTATGGTTCATTACATGTCTCACACCAAGGATTTAAGTCACTTAAGAATAAATCCCTATGAGTGAAACGTGTGTGACCAACACGAAGGCGAGTCAGTTTAACGTCTGCGCTTCGCAGCATTACAATTGGTAATGGGATGATTAATGGAAAGATGGAAAAAAGTTTGCTGCACACTTGCAAATTCCAGGATTCCTGCCAAAGAGACTTTATAAAATGTTTAATTACCTTTCTCAAATCCATTGATGGAACTGAAAGTAGAGTAGGAGTAGCTGCAGACCTAGCTGCTGTAATTGCGTTTTCATTGCTTTCTATTCCCATGTGACATGGTATGCAGCAAAAACGTATTTCAAATTCCCTGCAAGTCAGAGAATCCATCAGTTTGAAAATCTTGGACACAACAGGCTAACAGTTAAAGTTACTATTTCTCAAAGCTTCCAATACACTATTACTCTGTCAGTGTAAACAAAGATGTTACATTCATTCCTTGTACTCACCAGCTGAACTGCACGGTATATAGCCGTAGCCTCAGCTGTGAAGATGGAGCAGAAATTGTGCAGAAGATAACTAAAGGCGGTATTATCAAAATTAATTCCACAGCCAACGTGTCCTGCTGTTTTGGATTCATTTGTGAATACAGGACTATACCGATCATACTGACAGCGATGGAATACAAAAAGCAGTTGATAAATATTTGGAGTTGTGTCCGACTTTTTGTAATTTTCAAAAGGATTGATAACAACGATATCTGGATCATACCAAGGTGGATGTGCGAAGGAGTCTGTAGATTCAATTCGGACATCGTATAGGTCAGAAAGCAAAACACTACATTTAATGCGAGAGAGAGAAGGTTGAATGCCTGATAGTCTAGCATTATATAATCTTTTAAGAGAAGCATTAGGAAATGTGGAATGTAAGGGATGATGAGGTGAGGACATAATTTTCGAATAACAAATAAGAGACAGCTGCATCCGTCGCAGGTCTAAAGGTAACTGTTGGCAGATAACAAATAGACTTTGGACGGGTGATGTGCCAAATGCACCTGAACAAATCATTAAAGCAGAGTGGTGAACAGTATCTAATCTACGTAAGAGGGAGGTTCTAGCTGATCCATAAGCAACACTACCGTAATCAATTCGAGAAAAAGTTATTGACTGGTAAATTCGAAGGAGTGATGTGCGATCTGCACCCCAAGATGTATTAGAAATCACCCTGAGGATGTGTGTTAAGCAGTCGCTCACACTTCTTCCGCAGGTGTAAAACAAGCAGAAGGAAAGTTATCTTCTTGTCAAAAGTCGTGCCAAGGAATTTTATCTCACTGACTATAGGAATGGTTCTATTATTTATGAGAAGCACAGGATCATCATGGAGACTAGTTTTCCTGCAGAAATGCACACACCAACTCTTACAAGGATATATACTTAGGCCATTCCGTTCACACCAATTAATTGGATTATTTACAGCTCTTTGCAATTGTCTCTCAATTATATTCATGTTTGATCCCTGATATGAAATTTGTAAGTCATCAACATATAAATTACTATGAACAGAAGATGATAATTGATGAAGGATGTTACTGATAAAAAGGTTAAAAACTGTTACACTTAAAACGCTACCTTGAGGGACACCCTCAGCTTAGCTAAAAGTATTGGAAATTGTAGTTCCAACGCGTACTCTAAAAATGCGTGAAGCCAGAAAATTTTGGATAAATATTGGAAGATTTCCTTTAATGCCTAGATTATGCTGAGTGCGAAGAATACCAAAGCGCCATGTACGGTCATAAGCTTTCTCAACGCCGAAGAAGATTGCAACAAGGTGGTTTCTCATCACGAAAGCATTTCGCATGCGCACGCGCGCATATTTGGGATTCTAAATCTACTATGCTATCTATAGTGGATCATCCTCTTCGAAATCCGCTTTGATGACGAGATATGCAATTCTTCTCTAAGACGTAAATGAGTCTAGCATTGACCATACGCTCAAAAGTTTTGCACAAGCAACTCGTGAGAGCTATTGGACGATAACTCAGAGGGTCAGATGAATCTTTGCCAGGCTTCTAAGTCGGAATCACTTTCGCTTCCCTCCAAGAAGTTGGAAAGACATGTTCCGTCCAGATTCTATTAAACAATATCAAGATGTTCAATAACGAATCATTGTCTAAATGACGAGGCATTTGATAGGAAATTCCATCAAGCCCTGGATTGGTGTTATTTGCCTGAGACATGGCTATCTTTAATTCCAACAATCGAAAAGCACAATTATAAGGTAGATTATGTCAATCGCGTCAATCTTACTGCTGTTCGCTCAGCAATTCTTTTAGTCCTTAGAAAAGTAGGGCTATATGAATCAGAGATGGAAGCACAAACAAAAGTTTCTTTAATGACATTGGCAATATCTACCGGTGATGAATGTACAGCAGCTCCAGTTTTTAAAACAGGAAGGCAATGATCCTGATAAATACCATTGGCTGCTTTCACTTTCCTCCAGTTTTTTGCTTGATGTCGATGAGGTTATTGTTGACACATAACGAATCCAAGATTCTCTCTGACTCTTACGTCTAATTCTACGGGCAAATGATTTGGCTTTTTTGAAAGCAATAAGATTCTCCGTGGTTGAGTATCTTCGGAATATATTCCATTGTTTCCTTTGTTTCTTATAGGAGAGTTGACACTCTTCATTCCACCAAGGTTTCGGTGTTTATGTGGAATGGTGGTATTTTTAGGGATAGCAACATCCGCAGCTCGGATTATTGTGTTAGTGACGTATTTAACGGCATCATCTATCACATCCGTCTATTGTTTCACTGATCACAGCCAATTGCGTGAAAAGCGTCCAATCGGCTTGACTGTATACATTAAGTGGTTTATGACGCACACTATTACTTCCAGTCCGAGACACGATTAGAGGGAAATGATCACTATTGTAAAGGTCATTTCCAACAGCAAAATTCATCAATGGCAAGAATGATGGAGAATAAATAGCTAAGTCAAGAGGTGAAATGTCCATGTAGGTTCGTGAAAATAAGTCTTCTCGTCGGTATTTAGGTGACAGAAACAGTTGTCAGAAATTAACTTTTCTATCTGACAACCACGAGAATTTATATCATCACGACTATGTCCGTTAAAATCATCAAGCAATAAAAATGGAGCTGGGAGTTGATCAAGTAAGTCGTTTAGTTCCTCTGCTAGGGTGACATCATTCAGTGGTAAGTAGAGGCTACAAACCATGATTAGACATGTGTAGATTCTCACAGCCACAGCCTGGAGTGTAGTTCTTAACTGATGTGCTGTACTGGAAATATTGTTTGGTGTAATTATACAAACTCCACCACACACAGCAGCATCACCACCATAATCCTTTCTGAAGAATTAAAACCCACGCATTTTGGTGATAACAGTGAGCTTCAAGAAAGTTTCCTGGAGAGCCACACATGCGGAGTTTTTCATAAATTTAAAGGTTTAGGAAGGGGTTTTTCATAAGGATTAATTGAGTTATTTGGTATGTAATTTGGTGTTTCTTCCGACAGAGGATTTAATTGTATTTTTTTAAACTGAACTTCACACTTAACCACACTTATGTGATTTGCTACTAAAAAAATCATTATATATTTTGAAAGCTGGTATAGCAAGGCTTGTTGGAGAAAAAGTTCAGTTCTACTCAGTAGTTTTTAGTTGGTGCCTTTTTAAACATGGAGAGAAATATGTAGCATTTTCGTCATATTTTACTTTTTTACTATAGAAAAGAAAAAAATCCGTTCACAAGCCAGAAAGAAATTAATCAACGTGTATGGAGAAGATGTGTTGACAGTATGCCAGTGCCAGAACTGGTTTGAAAAATTTCGATCTGGCAATTTCTCGACATCAAAGATGCTCCACATTCCAGAAAGCCAATTTTGAAGCAGATAGACACGATAAAGATATTAGTTGATGCAAATCGGTGAATAACATCACGCGAGATTGGTGAAAAGCGCAATTTATTAACTATTTATGAACCCTTTGAAAGCCCTGGGTTTAACCTCGAAGCTCGATATATGGGTTCCCTATGTTCTCAAGGAGAGAAATTTGTATCGTCACGTTGACGTCTGCGATTCACTTCTCAAACATCACGAAGATCATCTACTTTGGAAACTCTTCATTACTGAGAACGAAAATTGAATTGTATATAACAATGTTAAACACAAAAGATCAGAGCAAATAAGATGAACTGGTTCAAAGCATTTTGAAAACCATTATACATCAAAAAAAGGTGATGCTCTCTGTTTGATGGGATTTTAAAAGAATTTTTTTTTAGCTTTTACCGGATAATACAGCAATTAATTCGGAAGTCTACCGTCATTATCAGGACAAACTGAATGATATACTTGAACAGAAAAGACCAGAATTAATCAACAGAAACGGTGTAGTGTTCCAACAAGATAATGCGCTACCTCATGTAAGTTTGGTTACTCGCCAAATGCTTTTACATCTTGAATGGGGTACTCTTCCACACCCACCATATCTTCCAGATCTGGCGCCTTCAGATTAATATTTGTTGTGATCATTGCAAACTTTTTTGGACTGTATAACCTTTACTTCAAATGAAGAGGTCAAAATTCATCTGGATCAGTTTTTTTGCCAAAAAGAACAACAATTTTATGAGCGTGAAATCATGCTACTACCAGAAATATGGCAAAAGGTGTTGGACCAGAATGGCCAATATATAATATAATAAAATAAAATATTTATTCATTATACAAAAATTGTCTTTTTTGATTTCCCTCATCACCAAAAAACACACGAAATTACTTTCCGAACAACCCAATATATTTTTCTTAATTTTATTTACCAAGAATCCATGTCACAATTGCAGAAACTGACGCTCCCTTTTCTTCATTTCCTGTAAATTCAAAAAAATAAATCAGCATTAAGACTAATGTATGAATGCTTAATTTTTTAAAATACATTATGAATAATTGGATTTAAAAGAAACAGAAAACATTTATAAAAAACAAATTTAGAAGTACCTAAACAAAGATTAACAAAAAATCTCTCATGATAAAAGTTATGATTTGCCCTCATGGACAATTAGTGGTTTTCTAGGGCTCTCTCAGCTGTTAGAGGAGCTGGTCCAGGATCTCTCAATGAAACGAATTTCTTGAAATTGACGCTATCCTGGCTGGTTACATTCAAATCTCTACAAATTTTTAATTTATATTAGCTTGTTCCAGATGCTCTAAGATTCGATATTTCATTCAATCTAAATCTTAGTGGTTACCCATTTTTCAAGTTTGAATTTAATCAAAAACTGCAAAAACCTTAGAAATTCAGTGATGCATCGAATTTTGCCACGCATATTTATAAAAGCTTATTTTTACATAACCCTACTCCCCCTGTCTGTAAGATTCAGACTACCTATTACACCATTTGCAACATTTGTTATGAAGCAATTGCTTCTCCCATTTCTTTCAGTTTTTTCATAAAATTTGCAAATTCACTTCATTTTAAGCATTAATGAATATTAATAAGTAATCATAAGAGAATGTCTAAAATATAAGAAAATTAAGTAACTGATTTCATAATTTTCAGCCTTGTGATCACTTTTAATTAATTGTACTATTTCGATCTTAGAAGTAAATCAAAAAATTTACCTTCCACATCCATTAAAAGCAAAATTTAAAAAGTGAAAAATATTTTTATATTCATGATTAGATACACAGTTAAGTGGCAAGTTTATCCCACATCTAAATTTAGGAAACTAAATAATAGAAAAAAATGAGAGGAAACTAGTAATTCTCTAAATATGCTTGAAATTCATACAATCTTTCTTAACTTAGATCAATGTCAAAAGATCAAACATTTTTCCTAACTTCTTACAGTAAACTTTTTTTAAAATTTAAGTGGCTTTTTAATTATTTTAAAAATCTAACTTAATTTTTCAGATTTTTAGAACTTCAATATTTTTTATATCTCAAAAATTCTGATTCCACTTGCATTTTCGATTTCTTAGGAAATTTAATCATATTTTTCTCATAAAGCATAGATTTTTCCTTCAATTTCTTAAATTGATTGATTTGTCAATTAATAGTAATTTTTTTTTACACATGAAGGTTTACTAGACTAGTAGTTGCAATTTTTTTAACGTGGATTCCAAACCACTTAAAATAAACACGTCATGATGGGCTTCAAACCCACGAATTGTTGAACAGAAGGTATAGATGCTTACCATCTGTGCTTGCTGTTTTAATTCTTAGGAGATTGTTTACTTGCCTCTCAACGGTCATTTTTGCTCACGAGGGCTAGTTAGACCAGGATCTACAGTTTAGAGGGAATTCCAAACCAATACAAACATCCAAGGGACTCGAACCCACGAACTGTTGAACTGAAGGTAAAATCGCTAACCATTCGGCATCTAACTCGGCTATTTCTTAGGGGGAAAACAAATGCAAGAGTGTCAACTTATTACCTTCACTGCAGTTTCTTTTACTGATAAATAAAAAAAGGCGCTTTCTATTTTTCTTTCCAATTATTTATTCATTCTGTGTTTATGGAGGAAAAAATATTTATATTATTTCAGATCTTAATGCTAGGGAAGTTAAGAAATTTTAATGCAATGAAATTATAATTTTAAATATATATCATGCGTTTCATACGCAATAATTAACATTTTCTCTCATTTTCTAGATTTCCAAGAATTAATAGAATTAAATACATCTACTAAACAAAAATTATCAATTGAAATTTTCCCCTGGAAGCTATAATTTCACTTTTATCTTGTTTTCTTCATAGTTTCCTCATCTATTACTATGTTCTTCATTTAATTCTTGACTCATTATCACTTTTTTATTGTGTTTTTTAGATTTATGCTTAGATTTTCCAAATCGGATAATTATACGTATAGCTTAAATATTTCTGGTAAATTAGATTAGTGTAAGATATAACAACTTGTCTGCTTGTAATATCTACTATTAAAACTTGATAGTAGATATTACAAGCAGACAAGTGAGTGAAGCAATATATACTAAAAAGACTTGTAAGTACGTCAAGTCGTAAAACTGAATAAATAACTCTTTTAATTAGAAACTTTTTCAGCGATTTTTGTTTTCAATTTACAAGTCGTACATTTTAAATCAAAAGCAACAAATACTGAAAAATGGCACCCTTAAAAATAACTTTATGTGCTTCCAGATGTGCTTCCCCTGCTGAGGCTAGCAGAATTCGAAACGCGCGTCTGCTTGGTTGCTCTCTACTCCCCTTAATCAATCCAAAAGAAGAAATGTATCTGGCGGTTTTAATAAGGGATTTTTTTTACATAAATTTAATGTGTTTGCATTATTTCAGTAACCACACACATCTGTATAATATAAAATAGACTGTACTCCGAAATTTATAACCTTTGAAATAGTAAGGATTAAATTGTGTAAATTCATAAAAAAATTAATTCTTTTAATATCTTAGTTATCACAAATAGAAATAATTCTGTGATCTTCTTCCTCGAATCTTTTGATTTTCTTAAAACTAATAACAAAAATATGATTTTTTACACTGACATAAAATAATATTCATATACCTAAAATCTTTGTCCACTGAATTTTTGTTCTCGCTTAATTGAAAACGTCTGAAGGCAATGAAGTACAATTTTAAAATGTCGTTGCCTGGTTCATTTAAAAAATTAGCTATTTCAAAATTTTAATTAGTTTGTAATGTATTAAACATAATTAACGTTGATATGAACTTCATGTAAAAATAAGTATGCTGCTATGTTAATTTAAACGATGTTCCATTCCTGTCAGAAGCTCTTTTCGCCTAAATAAAGAAATGTACGCTCTTTTCCAGATTTAAAGTTGTCATCTATGTGCAACCGTAGGGAATATGGAAAAAAATATTTACAGCTCTGACTCCTTTCTTTTTACATATTCTGTTACATATTACTTTGCCTAAAAATAAAGATACTATTTTTTTCAACTTTTGAAAAAGCATTGTTTTCGCTCTCTGCAGTTAATGATTTCACCTTCTTGAATAATGTCAGTTAAAAACCCATTCGATATTTTGGTTTTGAACAAATTGCACCACGAAATCTACTGGAAGTTCGATGAAAAGCATACTGACTTCAATATTTAAAACCTTTATATTGAAGGGGAGTTTTCAAACATTCTACAACTCATTCAAATTGATTTTAACTAATAGGGGAAAAATCATTTCGTTATGCAAAAAAAAAAAAAAAAAAAAACATCGCACATTGAGATGGATTTAATTATATTATTTTGTAATTTGTACTTTAAGTGTTAAATTACAGAATTTCAAATTCTCATGCTTAACTGAAAAAAGAAAAAACACAAACTTTTCTGTGTTTCTTTTTCTATCTTTTTTTGTTATAAGTTTTTACTTATTTCCTATGTTGTATATAGAAAAGATAAATATCAATTCTGCCTGTTTTCATTACATTAATTCTAAGCTTGTCTTCAGTTCCTAACTAGATTAAAACTTAAAAATGTTTTATAATGTGAACACTTTAATGTGTTGTACTGCAGAATTTGTTTTCACGTTTAAACAAAGCTTCAATCAGAAGTGTTAATTATTGGAACTTATTCTCTATGCTGTAATTAAATCTAATTTAAGTTTAAGAAAAAAAAACACTTTAAAAGGAAGGGATTTCCTAAATCTAGATACACGATTTTTCTTTATTAAATCTAAACCAATCCTGGTAAGTTAAGTGTTGGTATTACTTTGTTATACCAGATTTAAATTAAACTGCGAAGCAGTTACATTCAGGTAGTTAATGGGTAAGTGTCGATGACGTTTGAGAGTGACCATCACAGATAGGTTGTTACCAGTTAGTTCATAACAAGTTAGGTTCTCTGCAGCGACATAATGGTATTGCCATTCATGACGACTAGTCTATAACTTGATGTTTGATCTAGTTATAAAAAGATTATAACTCCGTAAAAATAATTGAAAAAATTCAAATCTGACAGCAGTAAAGTTTTGATGAAAGTCCTGACATTCCAAAGAAATTTTATTGTTTAGAAATTAAATGTCCATTAAATAGCTTGGTATTGTTTAAATGGAAGCAATTTTTTTATTACAAAAGTTTCGAAGGAATATACGTTTTAAAATTATAGTTAATAGTATTTATCAAAATAATGGAAACACTTATAAAGAATTCTTTATTAGTGTAGTGTAGGACTATGTCTGTTATTTAATACAGCTTGGACTCGCCAAGGAATTGGATTCATAAGTGTTTTTAAGGGATTCATATGTGCCTAGAACAATATTGTATTATTTTTCGTGGAGATATTGTGAACGCTCTCGGAGAAGTGCCGATTCCATATTGAAAGCTGTAAAATACACATTGACTGTTCAATTATACCGAGGTCGGGGGATTGCGGGCCAAACTGGCAGTCGAATGGTTAGCGCTCTTGCCTTCTGTTCAACAGTTCGTGGGTTCGAATCCCACCTTTGACATGGATGTTTGTAGTGGTTCGGAATCCACTTTAAAATCGTAGGTCCCGGTCTAATTAGCCCTCGTGTGCAAAAAAAGGACCGTTGAGCGACAAACAAAACTAAACCAAACCAAACCGGGGGATTGCGGACCAATGTAGACATTTATCTTTTTCAAACTATGGTTGGACAAGCTTCGCTGCTGGGATAGGTAAATTATCATCTTGGAAAATGCCATCTCTTACTGGAAACAAAATTTGTACCAAAGGATGGACTTCGTCAACTTCAATTTCTCTCGATTTCTCCCTAGTGATACTTTTTATGGTTACGATTGATCCAACAGAAAACCATGACACAAGATTTTCATTATTTTGATTACCACCTGTATGGCTTCTTTGCTTACATAATTTAAAAAATATTAAAATTTGTTGAGATACAAATGAAATTTAAAATAGAATTAATTATTTCGTTCACACACAATTAAAATTTTAAAGGGTGACAAAAAATTGGTAATAAAAATATTGCATATTTCTCTTTCACTTGAACAGAACAAACGTAACAAGTTAAGTTCAAGAATGAGAAAGTAGAAGTACCAAACTCAATTTTTGAAGTATTTATATGAAAACAAGGATCATTGGGCTCTCATGGTTGGTTGGTATCTTTGTAATTCTTTATTGCACACAAAACCTAAATAGGCGAGAACATACTGCTTAAAGTGGGTTACGAACCACTACAGATATTCATAACTGAAATTGATATTGAAACCAAACTGTTGAACTGAATGCCAAAGTGCTATCATTCGGCTGCTAACTTGATAATTTTTAAAAAAAGGTTTAGTACAGACCTTCTGGGTACAAAGCTCACTTAATTTATATATTAATGAGGTATTTTTTGTCCAATATCATTATACATTAAAAAACTTGGTTAAAAATTTGTTTCCAGAATTTTCACGAAATGAAAGAAAAGCAAATTTTTGCTAATGACAATAAATTTGCACTTTCTAAGAAATATGTATAAACTAAGCAGAAACATTTCTCTCTCAGCTTATTTAAAATTTAATCCAGAGTAAGCAAACTAAAAATAGTTTTAAAATTTTGCTAAGAAGAAATTGTTTTGAAACCTGGTTCAATGAAGAAATAATTGTATTAGTTAATGTGCATCTCTTATTTTTTGTGTTCCTAAAAGAGCAGTAAAGATTTTATTTATGAAAACCTTTTTATTAATAAAATAACGGAAGCTGATATAATAAAATCATGCCAATTTTAAAGACAAAAAATTAAAGGGAAAATTAAAAACAATTTTTAATATCAATGAGAATGATCAAAGTAAAATATTTTAAAGCAATTTCAAGAGCTTTGTCAAGTTTTCAAAATGAAATTACGGATTATAAACTTTTGTTACATTTGAATTTAATTCCACACAAAAGGCAAGTGGAAAAAGTGAAAAACCTACTTTTAATTTTCTTTGAAAAAATAAAACTAAATTTATTTCTCTGCTAAATAGTAAACTCTCGCTTTGGTATGGTTGTTATTCTACTGTCAATTTTAATGCGCACAAGGCTTCATTTCTATTTACCCTTGATTTGAAAACACATTTTAACTATAGGGGCAATAGAGTAATTATTTGTAATTTAAAATATCATTACTAAAATTTCCTCGAATAGCAGTACTACTAACCCATATTCAGATATATCTATTTTAGGTTGTTATAGTTTCAAAAAATTCTAAGAATATTTACTTTTTTTTAAAAAAAATTTAAATAAAATTAAACTACTTATAGCAAGTAAACATATGAAATTTTGTATATGAAATGTGTTTAATAAAATACTTATAAGCCACAAAATTCCAGAGAATTTATTAGAATTTGTTTACATTTTAAAGAGTATGTAAGTAAAAACTTTGCTTTTGTTTAAAATTCTTTGATTGTGTAATCTCTTAGCACCAGTTTTCCCAAAATTTTAGCAACAATATCTTTTAGCCCCAGTTTAAAGAATGATTAATTCCGTATCACACACCATTAGTATGAAAATTTGTTAATTCTATGTATAGAATTAAATGCATAAAAGCTTAAAATGTTTCTTAACCATAGCTAAGCAACGGAATAAATTATATTGACAGTACAACAAAGTAACAAATCTTATATAAGTAGGAGTCTCGAACTTACAAACTGTTAAACTGAAGACCAAAGCTCTAAGCACTCATCTGCTAGCTCTGCAATAATAGATGAAATAAATCTTTATAAGATCAAATGATTTTAATTAGCTTAAGGAAACTCACATTCACTCTTCCTCATGGATTTAATTGTCTCACAAATATCAATAGAAGAAAAATTTCAATTTTTGTAGATATTTATATATTGTAATAGCAAAATATAAACTCCTTCCAGATATCGCTTTTGTATTGCGTATTTTCTCTTTAATTATAGTAGATTCTCTTTTCCTACAAAGTCCTTTGTAACTTTTCGGTTAACTTCTAATCAAAGACATCTTTGAACAGATTTCTTTTTGAGATTAAGAAGGCATTTGGCAATTCTCGTTTTTTACTGAGTAGAAGTTAATATTTTAGCAAAAATGTTATTTTTGTTTATTTTCTATTGAGTATTACAAAATTTAAAAACGTTTGTTTAACTGATTAGTATACTGAAATTTCTTATAACAAATCGTATTCTCTCTTTAAATCTTTAAGTAAGAAACATCTTGCTCACCTATGGGAATAAAAGACCATAACTCCAAACCTAAAATCCAGATAAATGCAGTGAATTGAAATTTAATTTTTTTAAGTATCCAACATTACAAAACATTCTATTCACAAGAGTTTGCATCTACTTCGATTTTATTACAATATATTGTGAGCAATCCACTGAGATTTTTCAATTCAATTTCATTCCTATAATTTCCTTTCCTGCAACATATTTCTCTCAATAGATATTTGTAGTATCCTCCTACGTTTGAGTCAACTTTTTCCGAAAGTTATTTCTAATTTTCTGTTAATTTTGTCTTTAGATTTTGATTTGATTTTACTGTTATACGGATCAGCTTATCCTCAGACGGGATAAGCCGTTCCATAAACAAAGTAATCTTTGTTAAAATTAAGTGCTTGGAAAAACCAATGGATGAGAACTAATTGGGAATGTTGAGAGGAATGACTCAAAAGAATAAAGACAAACAAATTCATGATGGCCAGAAAGAGTGAGACATAAATGTTATATAAAGAAACTTCAATGTTTTGCGAGAACCACGACAGTTTCACGAAATTCATGTCATCCATCAGAGCGGGTTACATTTGATTATTTTTTGTCCTTGTCTTTTTTACACTTTTAAACGGTCTGAGATGAAGAGGAGTCCCTATCTGCTTCAGAAGAGGATGTATCAAGGGTTTTAATATTTTTTCCGTGAGATTTCTGTTTTTTAATTTTTGTATCATCAGTCTTAGATTTATTGGAAATAGAAGCAGATTTCTTTGTGCTATTAGATGTTGATATTAAAGTGGATTTAGATGACAAAGTTGAAAGTAAATTGGATATTGGTAAAATACTCTTTTTTACTGGATTATTGTTTATTTTTGTATCCATTTATAAAGTAGAAGAATAGGAAACTCCTTGCTGTTCTGTTTTTTGCTATTTGTCTAGCTTCTTTGAAGATAACATTTTGTTTATCTTTGTTGCAATTATTTCTTTTTCCAAGATCCATACAGGGCAAGATTTGAAAAATTCAGGATGTAAACCAAAACAGTTACACCTGAAAATTTCTGAATTACAAGCATTAGTTTCCTGACCAGATAATGATCCCATGTGTGGAAAATGGACATGATTTCTACATTCCTGTTGAGAATTACCCTCTGATATTTATTTGAAACACCTAAGAGAGTTAGGAAAGTATGGATGAAGTTTGGAACTTATATAACCTGCCTTTTATGGATTTTGGTAATACTGGTGTTTGAAAAGTTAAAGCATATTGTGAGTGTGGGAAAATGTTTGTCGCTCAACGGTCATTTTTTGCACACGAGGGCTAATTAGACCGGGACTTACGGTTTAAAGTGGATTCCGAACCACTACAAACATCCATGCCCAAGGTGGGATTCGAACCCACGAACTGTTGAACCGAAGGCAAGAGCGCTAACCATTCGGCTGCCAGCTCGGCGAGTGTGGGAAAAATTATACCTCCACGTTGAATGTGCTTATACGATGTGCAGCCAAAACTCCTTGCTCACTCAAAACTACCAAAACTCCAAGAAAAAGTTTTCCAAAAATTTTGCTTCTGTAAACATCAGGGTTAGAAAAAACACGAAGACTCATTTAAAGTTTTATGAAATGTTTTGACTGGAAATTAACCCAATTTTTTTTAACTACTGATTACCATAGCTTGTTTTTTGCAACTTGATCAAGAAGATCTAACGATCATAATTTAACCTTCAGTATATTACCAGTAAAAAAAAAATTATCACTTTTTTTTTTACAAAAAGTGATATTGCATGAAAATTGCTTGGAGTATTTATGAACACGTGACCAGTAGATGAATTAGCTTCAAAGATGCAAGAATTAGAACCCATTTGATATTTGTAAGGTTCAAGCTCAGTTGCACCGCCCACCACGGAACTCTACAAGACATTGTATCCCCCGGCTCTGGACATTTTCATCTTGGGTTCTTATCATAGTGCTAGCCGACATCCATACGCTTAAAGTCACGTTATGAGCCAATGGCAATCCATAACGCCAATCCCAAGGATGTCTCACTCATTCGCTTGATCCTTAGCAGACTAACTACGAGTGTAACTCGGTACCGGCTGATTCATTAGTTGGGGACCACAGTGTACCACCCGTCCAAAGGGCCGATACGCACGACCCACACGTGAGGAGTTGACTGTCCATAAGAAGCAAGAGGCAAATATATCGGTTACAGTGACTCGTGGAGAGCTCCCTGGTTTACCGTCAAGGGTTGGAAAGTATAACGAAAAGATTTGAAGAGAGGAAAAGCAGAGATAAAATAGATTCCTGGGCACCTCAGGATTGAGACACCCGTACTCACGTAAAGGTGAGCACCATGAGGGGGCTTCATATAAATTATGTTGTAAACCAAAGTTAGCAAAAATTTTAATATAACAAACTTTTGTTAAGTTTGTTATATGGTGATAAATTTTAGTGAAATATAACAAAACTACTAACATCATACAGAAAATTGTAATGTATCAATCTTAATTTAATTTAGGCATATGGTTTATGTTACCATGCTCTTTGAAATGAAGTAAAATCTATGAAAAATATTCAGCTATTAAGAAAATATGGTTAAAAATATACAGCAATGTGGGTATTTTAAGAAATTTTATCAATTCCATTTAAAAATAGCAATAAATAAAAAAGTTCATACTTATATATTCATTTTTATAACTTCATAAATAACACTTAAAACATATACGCCAAGGTATATGAAAGTATCTTTATTTTCACTTGAGATAGTGTTAACGATGGGAGGAGGGACATGGAGATTTTGTGCAAAACAAAGTTTTGAGAAAATCGTCTTTAAAATGATACTTTCCCTTGTAACAAAAGCGATGTTGCCACTTTTTTCTGATTATAGATAAGCAAAATAACGACCGCATACTTATGCTATCAATATAAGCTATCAATCAGTACGTTACAAGAAAACATAGCCACCTACCTTGTATAATGCTCAACATGCCTGACTGTGGATCGAGAGTTTCTGAGTTCGAATATTGATTCGGGCGTTGATGTACTTTCTCTCTCCTATCTTTTTCCTATCCTTATATGTGAATGGGTTGTCAATGGTTGCCTACCCTTTAAACGGTTATCTATGGCATATGCGCACTGAGGAAGTTAGACTTCACTCCAAATTACGGCTCAGCTGGAAAAGTGAAACAGCACATCTCATAATGCCAGCCTAGCTGGCACAAAAAAATGAGAAAACATAAATTAAAAAATACTAAAAGAAAGTAACATAGCAATTTTCCTTACCACTTCCGGCTCAAAAATGCAACTTTATTTCATTTTTCATGAAACACGACGTATTTTAAAATTCCTATAATTTAATTTCTATTTGACATACAATAAAACGAGAAACTATTTTGGAAACGAGAAAGTTCTTAGTCCTATATTCACAAATAAAAAAGTGACACTTGTAGTCGAAAATCAAATTATGAACGCAGATCGATACCTTAAGACTGACACATGCATAATGATACTTTTAATTTCCAGAAAATGAGGTTATCAGTCATAGAATTCATCGAGTCGTCAGTTGGTAAAATCGCATCTTGTGACCATACAAATCAGAACTTCATTCGTGTCTTTATGTTGACTTTTTCTCAACTGAGGGCTAATGCAAACGAAACACTTTTGTGAAAGGGAGGTTTGGTTTGTTATTTGTTATTCAACGATCATTTTTTGCACGAGATCTAAGACCGGGATTTACAGTTTAAAGTGATCTCCGAAGTATAACAAGCATCCATACCAAAGTAGGATTTGAAACCATAAACTGTTCCACCAAAAGCAAGAGAGGCAATATTTGGCTGCTAGCTGGGCTGGGGTGGGGTAGGGTAGGTAAAGTAGGCACTGAACTATTGCAATCATCCATGACTGAAGAGTCAAGCCAACGAAATGAAGTCTAATATTTAGTATAAATCTTATTGATAAAGGTGAAAATGTTTCAACTACCAATTTAAAGTGAAATTTTGATCATTTTGTAGCAAAGAAAATACATTTAGCCCTCTCTAAGAAACCTTTTGCATGCCAGCAAAAGGATTGTAAATCAGGGTAATCTTAAGTATAATTCTCACCTTGTTTCATATGTATCAAAAACAACTTTGTAGATAATAGAAACGACAACGCAAATATTTTTTTCGAAATAACGTCTTTCACGGTTTCAGTGGCTGATTTACATACCATATTTTCTTTCATTATGAATAATTGCAACAGTAAGAGTCTATTAATATTTTTCCTTTTTATAGTAATCTTTCTATGTATCAAGTAATTTCAACAGGAGCCCTATTCTGCTTATGGCACATGAAAAACAATATAAACAGGCATACATGCATGAATTGCCTCAGAAAAACTTATTTTCTCGGGCATGCAGGTTGTAAATTAAAACATTTTATGCGTTTGTATAAGAAACTGATTTCACAAAATTGTGCAACTACCACTAAGATCAGTTCTACGAAAACATTAATCACGAGTGCAATTTGTGTATAGTAACTGAAGTATTTATTTTTTGCCAGTTTATAAATAAGCAGAAGTAACTTTTTCAGTAAGAAATAATTGAGAATTTAGTAATACTTGTAACAGAATTAGATGAATTCAATTTCATAATATTTATGGAAAAAACATTTTAAAAATGATGTATACATATAATTATAAATCCTACACTTAGTATTAAAGAAAATTACTAGAGTGGAGAGTTTAAGCATGATATACATCTTAAATCAAATTCCATTTTAATTTAATTAAAAAGAAAAAAAACTGAAAGTTATAATTTGAATTTAATGTGAGAAAATTATAATAGTTGATCCGAAGTAGAACAATCTAAAATTTATCTGTTTAAAATGGTTCAAATATAAATTTGTGGATCTTATTCGCCCTACAAATAAAGTGTGACCTTATCATAAAAGCTAGAAAATACTTAAGCACAAAAGTTTAGGATTTGAGTAAGATGAATTTTTCAAGCCATGCTAAAGAAGTGCGATGATGCAATCGGAATGTTCGGTATGTACGATATAAAAGAACTGAATGAATCTATTAATATATGCATTATTATACGAGTATGGCGATTCAATTATTTGAAGCAGACTGCCGGGGATGCAAAGTATTTAATTAGGGGAATTAGTAAGGCTTGAATTTCGAGTCTCACCTGAAGGAGGACTGAAATTGATATTTGTAGTTTAACATTACATACCCCTTTTTATTCTGGGTATTATATTAATTAAACACACGTTTAATAAATACTTTGAGAAAAGTTTTCTTCTAAGAAAGAAAACTTTTACAAAAATGTCTTCATGACTTTTCAGGTTCTTGCTTTTCTAAAACGTAGTTTTAGTCTAAAGTTATCGAAACAATTGAATATGCAAAAACTTGTTATCCACAGTGTACACCAGAGCTTATTTGATTTCTTTTGAACAATGAAAAGATTTAATCCTGATAATTCGGTGGCCACATTCCACATTATGGGTGTTCAAGGCAGCCTTGATTGAATCGGAACCTCATTATTCAACAGATTCCGAAAATCACGGATGTGCTAATTTGTAGAATTTCAATAACTCTCCATGCAGAAGGAAAAGATACTTTCAGTTGTTTGAATGTATCTACTCATGTGAACTTAAAGTTTTTAACTCTACGTTTTCACACATTTAATACATTTTACAAAATTTTGTCGTGACTTAATAGTTACGAGACAGAGATTATAAATGATATTCACTTTATAAATTTCATATTAAAAATATTTAAAACTCAATACTTTACCAATTGCAGTAATAGCTTTCTTTACTTTCATTATTATCGTATCTTTGGAACTAGTGAAAGAGAAAACTAAAGATCGACTTCTTTCTGTATTTATATCAATCTTAGGAGCTGCTTCTATTAGTTGAACTTCAATAGACATCATTAAATTATTTTGCGTAACTAAAATCAAAAAACTAATTAGATAGTTGAATAGACATACCATACATTTAGATTTTCTTTTATTCTTAAAATAAATGCGGTTAATATAGTTTTCCTTTCGCTCTACAGCTTTATGATTATATCTAAATGATTACATTTATATAAATTCAACTAAATTATATTTTTAGTTAAGCAATAAAAATTATTTTAATATGACTTAAGAATTACTTGGAGTTGATAGATGGATATATGAAAACTATTGAAATATAAATAACTTTTAGAGAAAGAGGTTGCACATTAAGCTATTGTGACACGTTTCCGACTGCTTATTTCGTTCGACCGAAGGCGTGAAACATGACCATCATCCTAGTAATTTTGATTCCCAGTCAAGTTAAGAGGTACTTGACCTGAGCTGCTACCTTCTCACCACGTCACGACACACCAACGGAGTTTTCGGCTTGGATTTTGAACAATTATTTATGTTTTCATTAAAAATATATTGTAAGTGATTTCATTCCCCCCTAAAGTTTCTTTTATTTTTGTTTAATGATACAAAGTATTTGGTTGGTAATGGAAGCACTTGATTCTAAACTCAACTTACACTATGAATTCTATAGAGCATTCCGTTTTCCAAGGTGTGTGAGGTAATCGATTTTTTGAACGGTGCCTTGCAAAGCATTTCAGTTAGGTGCAATAATGTTCATCTCTTGGGATTTAAGTAGCTAATGAACGTATCTAAAAGATGAAGCAGGGTCTCGGGAGTTACTATGAAACAACTCTCGAAGACTGGGTGCCGCATTATCTTGTTAGAATTGTCAAGTCCATCACAATGCATGATTGACATAATTGGTTATAAGTGAATCCTTATATATCTGTCACCTGTCAAATTCGTCTTTTGGATAAAAAATAAAAAAAATTCATTAAGTAATTATTAAAACAGTACTTACCTATATTCCATCTAAAAAACGTTTCTTACAGTCGGTCTAAGAAATGTATGTGCACCGGTATCCTTTCGAATTTTGATCACATCGGAAAATGTGAATCTTTGAAAAGAATGAAATAAATTTACGTGGCATTCAAATTAAATCTTAACGAGTTTTTATTATATCAAGTATTATTAAATAAGGGAACGGCAAATAATTGCAGATCTTGAAATCAAGATATCGCGAACTTGGGAAAAAACAAAGCTCACAAGCATTGGGTGGGTCCTGACAAGTCGAAATCCGTTGCTCATCTGACCAGATGTGTCTTTCGCCTTGTTCGGAAATGATAGAGTACAAAATATATTTCATGTTTCATACTTTATATTTCCAAATTTTATATCTTTGTGCTTAAGAAGAGATCGCAGTTCGCTCGAGCTTCATTTCCAGGACCACTGACGAATGAACCACAGTCTCTGGATTTTTTCCCAATAAACCAAGTTACCACAAATCTTGGCTATCGATAAGTCTCACAGCAATCGTGTTTCTTTATTCACAGAGCCGGTCTCATATAATAAAGAGGAAGATTTCCGACGGGAAAATAAACAATGGATACAATTTGCATGATCATGGACATGGACAGATTCGTTCACGAAGAAATCTTGTGTCGAGAACTCGGATTGATCGAAGCCACCAACGAAAATCAAGTGCCGTACGGATTTCGATTCAACCTTAGTCACATTTATCTGAGTCCGAGAGATTGATGGACCGCAAAATATTGCAGCAAACGGATTCACGGACTAAGATTTAGACCCAGCTTCAAAGAACGGGACGTAAAACCGTTGAACGAGCTCGAAGACATCGTGAAGTCGTTTTACAACAGAACGAAAAACGTGAATAAAGATGTCGTGGCTTACAAAGGCGATCGATACGAAAAGGAATTAATGGACGCTTTAAATATTCCAAATATAAATTTGGAAATTCCCGGTTGACCGAAATTAAACGTGTTGGTAAATCAAGAAGATCCTAGAAAATGGCAATGTGATCGACACACAGAGATTATGAAATCAGAAGCCTGTCATTGTGCAATGGTCGAAGTGTCTGTTTTCAACAGGTTCGTTCAAAGCGAATTGATGTGGTAAAACTTGATGAAACAATATACACAACAAGTTTTTTCTTGAACGTTGAAAACAAAATCCAAAGATCTTCATGTTGAAAACGACTTCTTGCTTGTCCTGTATAAAAGGAAGAGCCGAAACAGACACTTATCACAATTGTTTCTCAGTTTTCAAAGCGTGCGGATTGTTTCTTTTCTTACGAAAATGAGTTTCAATACAAATTACGTTGCAAGACTGAAGACTATTCAAAATGACAAGTGCGAAACAGTTGCTAGTGAATTGCAATTTATTAGCGTTGTGGATTTGTCTAAGATATCAGTCTTGTCCGGATTGACATCTTTCGAATTGCCAAAGACAAATGATGATGACGTGAAAAGATTCGTTGTACCATCACATGAAATTGGAAACTTTTTAAAAGAACATTTATTCCAAGAAGAAACAAGAATTGCAATCAATCAGCCAAATACATTAAGCTATTTGCAATGCTATTATATTCCATTGGTCCAATATTTTCCGAAACACATAATTGACGAACTTTTAAAATTTGACTACTCGGCCTGTGCAAATGGTTAGCCCTTTAGCCATAATCGTAATAAAAAATAAAAGGGGTAAAAAAAATAGCAGAGATTAGCACATTTGTATGCTCTCTGCGATTTTTTTACGGCACACAATGTACCAGTTTTGGGACAATGTAAAATTGCCACAACAAGTTTTTCTAAGGCGAAATAGTAACAGCTTTAGGTAGCTCAGCACGCGGGACGAAAAAGTCTTAGCTCGCCTTGCCGCGTCCGTCATTGTGGCAAGCCGGGAGAAACTTCAGGAACCCGTTTGAACAGCCAATGAAAAACACGTCCTATCAGTACGCCTGCTGGAGCGGGGAATGTGACAATCTAATATCTGATCTCATGAATTAGGATCTTCTGAAAGTACACATTAAATTCCTATTATAATAAGATGGTATCATTTTTTTTATTTATTACATTACATATATTCAGACTTGTATGCTTGATTCTTGAGATCCGCTTGTAAGTCTTCGTCGATAATAGGACAAATATCACAATGACAGATGTACAATCACAGAAGAATAACGAAGAAAACACCCAGGGCCTCGGTGGGAATCGAACCCACACTCCTACGCTCTCAAGCGATTAGCGGTGATGCTTTAGACCACTCAGCCACGGAGCGCCCTCATTTTTGTTGCAAGAAAATGAAATGATAAAAGTTTTCATGGAGGAAGGAATATAAGAGGAGCCGCCCTATTGGTCAGCGCTTGACGCATGTGTCATATCCCCTCTGTCTTCCAAAACATTACACTAAAACCTGTTGTTTACTATAAAGCTTCTTGTTGAATTTGTTGCTATTCGGAATTTTCTAATTTTAAACAATAATGGCTGCTTGCTATACTCATATAAAATCATGTTATACTTTTGATTAATGCAATAATCAAACAATATTTGTGTGTAAGATATACATATTTTTGTAAAAATGCTATCGATGTCTCAAGATCAATGAGACATTTATACACCAAATCAATTCTTTTTCAAGGTCAATAACAATATATGTATATGTATGTATGAATATTTAAATAAGTATATACTATAAGTTCTTCCAATATTTTAATTTATGTGTTCATTGTGTGAAGATTTTAAGAGAATGTGTCAATTTCAATTTTTATTGATAACTATATATTTTAATTTTACAACATTTGTATTTAAGAGATGCTTATTTTTATATAAATTCTATTGATGTTTCCAGATCAATATACTTTATTATAAATCAGTTCTTTTTAATGTTTAATAATAATGTTTAAATTTGCAATTTGCAGTGCATGAAAAATTTATCTGAATATTTAGGTCTGTATATTTTATAAGTTCTTCCAGTATTGCATTTCATGTAAATATTTATAGTGTAAAAATTTCAACAGAATGTAATGTGCCAATTTCAGTGTTTACAGATAACTATATATTTTAATTTTACAACATTTGTATTTAAGATATGCACATTTTTGTATAAATGCTATTGATAATTCAAGATCAATATATTTTATTACAAATCAATTCTTTTTAATGTTTAATAATAATGTTTAAATTTGCAATTTGCAGTGCATGAAAAATTTATCTTAATATTTATGTCTTTATATTTTATAAGTTCTACTAGTATTGCAATTTATGTAAATATTTATAGTGTGAAAATTTCAGTAGAATGTGTCAATTTCAGTGTTTACCGATAACTATATATTTTAATTTTATAACATTTGTATTTAAGAAATGCTTATTTTTATATAAATCCTATTGATGTTTCCAGATCAATATATTTTATTACAAATCAGTTTTTAAAGTTTAATAATAATGTTTAAATTTGTAATTTGCAGTGCATGATGTTACATATATATCTTTATATTTAGGTTTATGTACTTCAATTCTCTCAATATTGCAATTTATGTAAATGTGTTAATGTAAACATTTTAGCAGAATCTGTAATGTACTGATAATTGTGTAAATTAATTTTATTAATGTATTTGTTTGTTAAAAAATGGAAATGAGTTTTCATGGTTTCACACACACACAGTCAATTAAATTCTTAAATTTCATTTTTTAAAATTTATTGTCTTAATGAATGAAAACATGAAAGAAATATAAATTTTATAAATTTTAAAACATAAATCATAATATGATAGTTTACGACAACATAATGGCTGATTAATTTAATAATGGTAATTAATTAAGGCCAAATTAATATTGGTTGATTTGATAATTTCTGGAAATTTTTTTTCCATATATAGGTTGTTTATTAATTCAAATTGAATTTTTTAAAAAAAAAACCTTAATGACAACTTACATATTTAATTCTACAAGTTTCTTCACATTATGTGTAATATTAAACATTACCATGTTCTTAACTTTACAAATGCTTTCATGTGTGTGCATGCTTAAAAAAAAGTAGGCAAATTTAAATATTAAACTAATGTTTTAAAATTATATTTTAATTAAAATTTTATATTGCATTATATTAAAAACTTATCTCTCTGTAAAAAAATTAATTTGAAAGAGATTAATTTTATAAGTTTAGGAATACATTTAATTGTTTTGCTAGTGAATAAATTCCAATTTTTTTAAACTTAAGTACTTAGTTTTTAACATTACATTAATATTAAAATATACTTTTTGAGAAGATATTTTAATCTTATATAAATCTTATTTAATATAATAAATCCAGATTTATTGAAAATCAATTTTAGATTAAAATATTTAGTTTCTAGGGTTTTTACAGTTGACTTTAATTTTTTTATACTTATTTTACGAAATTTATTTACAAATAATTGATAAAAACTTTTTATTCTAATATTGGACTACAAATACATCAAAATAAAAATACTATTACTATATAGATATAAATAAATTTATATACAGAAGTATAATTCTTTCTTATAAAAAGAAAAATTATAACCAAGTAGCAGAATATTGCATGCATAGATAAAATCACAGGAAATAACATGGGTAGGAAACTTTGCCACTGAGTAACAATAAAGAAAAGAAAAATTAAAACTTTTTCCCATGATTATAAATATTATATGATATTTAATTTACTTCATAATTTTTCAAGTGTATCTCAGTCAATAAGGTGAATAACACGCCTAAAATTTCTTTATTGAAATACATAATTTTAATAAGCAGAAAAAATACAAAATAAGCACTTAACTATCAATAAAAATAATTTTTTTACAAATAGTAAGTAATTTAGATCAGTTTTATTTCGATGTGTGTAATTTAAACGAAAATAATGCTTGCTTTTACAGTGCCCTCAATAAGAAAGTACCGTTTCTCTTGAAAGTCAAGGTGGGCGTGTTGTCGTCTGCTAGCTACTTCACCGGCGCTCACGCTATTTCGCGGTTAGAGCGGCTCCTCTTATATTCCTTCCTCCATGAAAGTTTTATAATTTTTATTGCCAAATTTCAAACACCAAATTCCAAAAATTTACTTTTTTGTATTTTAGTAATTAAGAAAATAAGATAACAGTTAGTTTAACAGTTAAGATACGAACCTTAAGAAGTTGTAAAATCGCAACTGCATTTGATTGGTTTAGAAATTCCGAAACTTTCAAAGCTGTAAGCTCACATATAAATTAAAAGCAGTTAAAAATAACAAATCTAGTGGTGGATTTATTTTTTGAGACCTTAAGTAACAAGATTTTAATTCAATTATTGTTGTGTATGATAGTAGTCGACGATATTTGAAAATCGAAAACGGCGATAATTTTATTGCTCAATCAACATTTTGGTTTTGTTCTCCTTTTTATCACCAAATCCATTTTTATTACGTCTGATTGTCTGCATTGTTGTGATTGAAGGAAATGATGCTTCTAACAAAGTTGCTCTGCATCGACCAATCAATACACTATCTGTTAATTGATGAAACGAAATCATTTCTCTTGAAATTATTGTTCTTTTCTCTGTCAGATAGGATAAAAGTTGCAGATAGCAATGGCTGTACATTGTCAATTGCTTCTTACGACAATTTTGTATGTTTTTGTCATTGTGAATAGCATCTTAGAAATATCCACGCTATCTTATTCTAAGGTACAGTTTGAATTAATAAAATAAAATATTTGATTTTATTTATTTTAAATTTTTTTTTTATCAGAGGCGTTCTCTGACTTGTAAGACAAATACGCATTAAAGGTTTTTTCTTTCACCTTTTTTTCATTTTATTTTTTACTCATGTTCAATAAATTGTATGAAAATTGATATTGAATGAGTTTTTATGCGATTTTTATGACTCAAATATTAAGTATAGAGAAATAATAAAGAAAACTTAATGAGAATATAAATTTTCATATTTTTTGTGAGTGTAAACTGTTTTAGTTACTGTTTTACATGAAAACTAAATTTTCACAATCAAACACAAACTATGTGATATATTAACTGCTTCATCTGTTAAAAATTAATTTTTATTTCTTTAAGATCATTAATTAGCTAATAAAATAGTTATTGATTCATTTTATCTTTGATTTTTTATTAAGTAAAATAAAGTAATCTTAATAACTTTAGGAAATGAAACCATTTTGCTATGCAATTTCATAAAAATTATGAATTACTTATTACCTCTTGTTTTTTCAAATCATTTGTTAACAAAAATGCATTTTGAAAATTCTACAAATGTTAATCTTATATAAAAACTTACTGTTAAATTCCTAGTACTATTTCTTTTAGTAACATCATTTATTAAAACCAAAAAAAAATGGCTTAGTGTGTTCATACATTTTTGTTCAGTTAAAATCTCATTCACACTTTGTGATTAGTATTTTATGTATAAGTGATTGCATCATTAAGATGGTTGACAAATCATCAAGTGATGTATTTTTTTTTTTTTATAAATTTGTCATTTTATATTTGATTATAAATTGAAAAGGAAAGCCATATTAAATGAGTGACATTGATGGATATGAGATTATATTAAATATTTTAACGAAATCAGTTTTCTAATTATTTCAAAAATGTAATGTTAAAAATTGAGGATTGAAAAAGTACTTATAGCAGTTGACGAAAAAAAAAATTTTTTGTAAGGTAATATGCATGCTGTACCAATTTAAAGTTAAGTATGAGAGAGTTTTTAAATTTAAATATCTTTCTAATGTGGCACAATGTTAAAGTTGCACTCACATAAGTGGAAGGTCCCATTTTTAATATATTAGTCACATTGTTGAACAATAGGAGTTGGTGGTTGCATTTCTGCATGTATATCTACTAGGTTGGATGCTTCGGAGCTTACTTTTCCCCCTTGTGGTATGTGGGGGGAAAGCACATTCACACAAATTTTGTTAAAAAAAACTGCAAATGATTCTTAAAAGCATTCATTGGTATTAGTCCAAATACTGTATAAAGTCCTTCACTGTTAGGTTTTCCTCTTAAGTTAAATATGTTTTTGAAACCAAATTCATATGATGTAAAAGGCTTACTATATCATTAATGGTTTAAAATAATTGTTTTCTGAACCTTGAAATGTATTGCATATTTTTACCTTTTTTTTATAATTTTTTAAACCATTGTTTCATTTTTATTAGTCTAGGTATCCAATCAGAGATCCTCTTTTGAATAGAATTTTTTTCTAAATACAAGAATATCATCTTAGATAAATTTTGCTTAATTAAAGATGTAAGAAAATAGTTATTTAAAAGTTTTAATTGAATATTGTTTTAAAAATGCATAAAGATACTCCTTTTTGCTAATAATGTAAAAAATTTCTGAAATATTTTTTTCAGTATTTTCTTGGCCATTTAGTTACTCTAAAGTAGGTATTTAACATAACATGGAATTATTGTCCGGATTTTTCATTCATGGATCTGAATATAATTTAAGAGCAACATGACCAGTGCTGTATGAAATCTAACTATTTTTTTAATTTAAAAATTTTATTTTTAAAATTGTACCCTTCATAATATTCCAAGTCAATAATAAAAAGTCATTAGTAATCGGGAAAGTTTTCTGGAAACCAAACTTGTTGCACAAGAAGCAGTAGTAACATACTGATGCTCTCATTAAAATTCCATTTATGATTGAATGAGTTTCCATCTATTTTCATTTTAGCTTGTGATAAAATTTAAAAATGTAAAATTTTGTGAAATAATAACATTCAAATTCTGTTTCAGAATCATCAATAAGTTCTGAAATTCTTTTTCAGTTTAATAAATTTAAAAATTAAATCAGTCAAATAAAATGGGAATTCTGTCTAATAATAAAAATGGAAAGGATAAGTAAGCTATACTGTCTTTTTGTATGATCATTGTTTAATATTTGGTGATCAGATCAGATTCAGTTTTTTCATCATGGTATGGCCTACTGTATGTATGTATTGAGCTCCAGTAGTTCAATAGCTTCCCATAAGATCAACAAGATGAAGCATCAATTGATGTGGGCAGCGATCAGGAGAGTGACCAAGTTCTCCCTTACTGGTTAGTCTGAGCTCCATGGGTTGAGGACATGTCCACATTAATCTAGAATTTCCAAAATTCTTTCTCTGTTGTGATATGGATGTGAAAATGAGGGTGCCGGTTGGTGACAGGCAAGTATTCCAAACTCATTAACCTTAAGGCACAGTCCAGGTCTTGCCTGTATTGCTATGTATATTTAATATTTTATGATCTGTGACAGCAGTTCTGCATATTTTTATTTATGTTCTATATATAAATCAATACCCTTTACTTTTAAATTTACTTTCATTTAGAACTATTAAATATGTGGATATATAGGAAAGGTTCTTGTGTAGAATATTTTTGAACAATCCAGATGCTTCCTGTAAGGATACTATTTTAGTCTTTCTAAATTGTCTTTAGCTAAAAATATTTCATCCTCTGCCTTCTTGCTAATACATTGCTTCATGAGGTTTGTACTATATTAATATCTTGTCATTACTATATACCACAGTGAATGTATGATCATAAATTCTGACAACCTTTTGTCTGTTTCATTTTATGAGACAGTATTTCTCATGTTCACAGCAATCACTTCACTTTGCGCATTCATTGATTAGCTGCTATTACATTCCCTATCCAAGAGATAGTGTGACTTTGTTAAGCAAATAGAGTTGTAAGGTCTGACTACATACCTCCATAAAATATTGATATGAAAGTGATTGTGAGCAACTTAATTTCATTAGGTATTTACTGTAATAGTTATCAGATAAATGAAATTTACTTTAAGAAACTGACCGAATTGAAAGATATTATTATATTTACACTTTTATAATTAAAAATCTTATAAACAAAAATATAAGTCTATTGTAAAACTTAAAAGTACTTGAACTGTAACTGATGTAAATTTAAGAGTAGCATCAATTATGCTGTTAAATTGTCTTATTCTTTTTTCAATTGTTTGTTACTCTGGTATGACTACTTACACACTTTGATGCATCAACATGAAATTACAGATTGATATATTGTTCTATGGCCTGATTATCCAATATTAACATAGGTGCTGACTGATATTGACTATATCATCCACAACTGTTTAAAACAATTATCTGCATAAAAATCAAAATGTTCATTTACTTAAATGTGTATTCTGCTTTTAGATATTTAATGCTGGTCATACTTATTATGTTTAATGAGTATTGACTTATGTATAAATTGGGTTATAACTATTTACATTAATCAAATTTACTTAAGTTAAAGAATTTTGTGTCCCATTGTGATGTGAAAATTGTTTACTTATTATTGAAAAAGTCTTTATTTCTCTGTTACAGCAATACTATTTATAATTTTGAAAATAAATTATCATTTTCTTAGACTTGAAAGGCTTAAGAAGAGAATATGCATGTTTTATACAACTTAAATATCCATTGATTGAAAAAGTTTGGTAGCTATGAAAGTATTTGGTTCATGGAGTTAAGGATATTTTGTAGACCTACTATGGGGATTTGTCTCCATAGATTTTATAAATGTACTGCAAGGTAACTAACAGAATTCTTTCCATTTTAGGCATAAGCAAACTGATTTACAGGAAGGGTAACTTAGTGTTAATCCTTGTCGGTATCCAGCAACTTCTGACGACTTGTATATATTTGTGTAATTCTCTTGTAATGAAACTTAAAAGTTTTGGGACACAGGAAAGTCTCTAAGTGCTGCTTAGCACAGATTTACTTCATTGGTGAAGGATTTTCTAGGAAGATAATTACACAGAGAGTGGAAGAGATGATAGTCTGATGACTCAAGTTTAAGTAAATTAGGAAGATTACACACACTGTCTCACAACTAAGTCGAGGTAAGGTATCCCTAGTCTGCCGTGCAACATGCAGCTAGATTTTATCATGCAACAAGGGTACACCTTTATCATTCACTAGTATGGCTCTTTCTGTTGCGCATATTGCTACATGTACAGAGAATTCATTATGAATACAGGACAACTTTTGGCCTGTTATGAAGATCATTATGAATGCATGACAAATAATCAACCAGACATAATTTGTAATCTTGTATATATAGTGACTCTTGTGCTATGAGAAACAGTATCCTGAAGTGATAACTGATATTTAAAACATTTGTGAGTGTGAGTGCTCTATAGAATCCCTTTTTTCATCACTGGTAACTATACAATTAAAGATGGATACTGTGAGATGGAAAAAGGCAACAACATATAAGCTGCCTCTCATAATTTTTAATATATTTCCAACAGTATGTATGGAACTCACTTACGCAGCTTATGTCTTATCTAAGGGAAGGAAATGAAGTCTGTTTTATTGGAAATGTTAAACAGTCTTGCAAGTTTACCTTAGTACTGCATTCCTTATTGACTCCTTGTAGAGTTTCATTATCCAAAATCTGCAATATTATTCACTGCGAGGTTCATCATGGAGATTTATCTCCTGACCTGAATTTTTGGAATCACTGTCTATCAGTACATTAATTCAAAACACATGTCATATGCAGCTACGATAAACTTTGTAATTGTAAATCAAACAATATCTAACAAGCTCCTTGAACCCTTCCATTTGTCTTCTGTACAAGTTACAACTGATGGGAACTCATTGTTTACTGCTTATATAAATTAAACAGGGTTTTAAATTACTTGATATACTAACTTGCATATTTATTCTCACTTCATTCAATGGCAATAGCTATATTGGTTACCTTAACTGTATGGATTACTGATACTACTTGTTAACTATGTTAAATAATTATATGAGATTTTGACTATATACAGTAATGGTAAAAATTTATATCTTAAAGTAAGTTTTTTGGTTAAGAAAAATTATGTTTTTACTCTTAGATAGAAAAAAGGGGGTCTTTCTACTTTATTAAGTTATTATTATGAAAAAAAAAGAGAAAATAGAGCTACCATCTGTTACTAGGAATGAAATTTAGTGCAATTGCCATTTGTAGAACTTCAAAAATTTGTGTGAAAACAACTTTTGAGAGATTACAATTGTAATTTACTTGTTAATGGACAAGTTAAAAGTATGCTAAATATTGACATTCTGAGAAGTAAGTAATTTTATATCAGTCATCCCATTCAAAAAATTAGGGTCATACTTCTATTCAGATTTCATCTATATTTATGTAAAATTCTATGAATAAAGATCAAATAAATGAATCTCAAAACAAGAGATTTTTTCAACTTCTGGAATAATTCTTTGATAAGAATTTAGTAAATTGCTCTAATTTATGAAATTAATCATTTTTCATTCAAGTCACCCATCATTTTTTTCATGTTTGAAAAATGCACAAAAGACTTCATTTTCAGATGTGATCTCTATCATTCTTGTGATTCTATCATTCCTCTATCATTCTTGCCTTATGTTTGTCCTTTCTGTCCAGTTCCAAACTTAAATTATTTAGTTTTTTCCATTATGTCTGTTATGAAAGACAAATCTACTTGCCAATGAGGGTCTGTTAGTTTTAAAAATATTTGATTTTTGGCTGCAAGATATTTTTTATTTCTTCAGTTAAATGTTTAAATCTATCAAGTACTTAGCCAGTGTACTTCAGTATGTAAAATGAGGTCAGCATCAATGTTTCGTAATAGGAGTTTGAAAAGTCAATGTTGCAAATGAGCTGCTTGAATTAAGTTGACTAATGTGGTAATAATTTTCATTACATGTCCAAATGGTAGTACTTTACCCCACAAAACTTCCTGGTGGACAATGCAGTGATACAACATAGAATCTGGAAATGGCAGATTTTTTATACTGAGAGCAATAAAATCATTCATGTTTCCCACTGTTGCTGGTGCCCCATCAGTGGTTATCACATAAAGTTTCTGATGAGGCATATTTATTAAACATACATATAGCTCTTTTAGAGCCCTTCTTCTACTGTAAAATCAATAAATGCCATTCACACCATAACTGCTAATTGTGCTATGCCTTCTATGTCTGTAGGCTCATCAAAATGGAGTGAGATATACTCACATATTTTCAAATTACTTTTCAACTGCATTTGAATATCTTTTGAAATGGCTCCTATTCTTGTAACAGTATTATCTGATAACTGTAAGTCTTGTATTCCTCACATGATCTCATCTTTCTTGGAAAATCCCTCAAATAAGCAGTCAGCACTAGTAAGAAATGCTTCTTTTAACAACTCACTTCGAAGGACTTTTTCTTTATGAGCATATGAAAATTTTTTAAAGAAGCAATGGTGACATTTTTTATTTTGTTACA